>OZ017739.1:315209738-315274738 GCA_963969285.1 Odontomyia ornata
ATCTTGAATGATGAGCCAGTGTTGCCAGTACTTGAATGATTCTTTAATTGCTAAGCATTCTAAATAAATAGCTTTCTTTCTTTTTTGTGATTCATTCTGTTTCTTTGAAAAGTATGCTACAGGTTTTTCGACCTTTTCGTTAGGCTGTGGTTGTTTTAGTACAGCTCCTATACCTTGCAAGCTTGCGTCTGTATATATATGTATTGGCAGGTTTGGATCGAAAATAGCCAAAATTGGTTGAGTGCAAAGGAAATTTTTCATGTGTTCGAAAGTTCTTTGACACTCTTCAGTTCAAATAAATTTTTGTCCTTTTCTTAGTAAATTATGCAATGGTTCTAACATTAGTGCAATTTTCGGTACGTATTCGTTGTAAAAATTAATTTTTCCCAAGAACTATCTAATGTTTTTCTGATTCTTTGGCACAGGAAAATTTTGTATTGAAATTAGATTATCTTTTATCGGAGAGACTGAGTTGTGCTTTATAATGTGGCCTAAATATTGTACGGAATCTAATGCAAATGTGCATTTAGAGAGTTTTAATCTGAAACCTTCCTTCATTATTGCTTCTAGTAATTGTGAGAGGTGATCTATATATTTATTGAAAGATTTTGAAAAAATTAATTTATCGTCAATGTAGTTTACCGTGAAATCTGATAGTTTATGCTGTCTTATTATGTTACTTAATATTCTTTTGAATATTGCTGGCGACGTCTTTAAGCCAAATGTCAAACAAGTCCACTGAAAATGATTTTCTTGGGTTACAAATCCCGTTTTTCTCCGGTCTTCGATTCTTAATGGAATAGACCAAAATGCTGAGTTTATGTCCATTTTCGAATAATATTTGCAATTTCTTGTTTTTACTAATAAATCTTCAATTAACGGGAATGGTTTCGATTGAGGAATTATTATTTTATTCAAATCTCTAAAATCTATGCATAGTCTTGATTTTTTGTTCTCATCTCTTTTATATGCCAATGTTACTGGAGCAGCAAAAGGACTGTATGATTCTTCTATTAAATTTCTTTTAAGTAGTTCTGCGATCTGTTCTTCTATTTCTTTTTTCTCTTCAATTGTGCATCTATATGGTCTTTTACTACAATATTTGTCTACAATGAGATCTATTCTGGCTTCAAAATATTTTTATATTTATCTACAAGATTCTTTATTATTGTTTCTTCGTGATGATTCAAGTGATTTGTTGAGATATCAAAGTTGTCTACATTCACATGTTCATTGAAATTTATTTGATATTCTTCTTGCGTTTCTGTAGAATTAGGAATCTTTTGTTCTATCTCTAAGTTCTCATTTTGTATTAATTTACATTTCTTTATGCAATCTAATCCTATTAGAAAGTCATCTTTGAAATTTTCATTATTGTATATAAAAACATCTATATTTTCTTCTAAATCTATTTTTTTTTGCCTTCACTGTTATCAATCTATCAAGTTTATTCACACCATTAATTGTTTTCAGGTTGGCTTTGTACATGTTTTTACTTGATTTTAATTTTATTAGTTTTGGATTAATTAATGAAACATTTGAACCTGGATCATAAATAGCAGATACTTCTAAAGTATCGTTTAAAATTACCTTGAGTCTAATTAATGGTAGGACTATTAGTTTTTTGGATCAGTATCGCTAATTTCTACTTCTAACACGTAATTGTTGACATGTTTTATTTTGTCTTCTTTATTTTTAGACCAGCATTCAGGTTCAGGATGGAAGCGTGTACCTTTACCTTTATTTTTACAAGTTTTGCATGGTATCTTTTCTTTGCTAGTATGATTCTTAATATTTCTTCTCGTTTCCATATTTTTCTTGTAAACCAGATGTTCTAAATTACCTATTTCGTTGTATAGGTCTTCGGTTTTTTCCAATTTTCGTCTGTCAATTCTATCAGCTACGAAATTTGGCAAGCTTATCGCAATTAGATCTATTAATGTTCCATTATCAATGGATTTTCTCACTTCTAGTAGAAGTTTTTCTTTTTTTATAGCAAAATCTATCAAAGAGCCAGTCTGATATCTAAATTGCAGTGCATATCTTATTGAAGACCAACCTTTGTTTGCAAATGTATCACAAAAATTTTTATTCCAATCTTCCCATTTTGCTTGAATAGTCAGCTTCAAAAGTGTACAACTATACCAATCTGTAGCGCCTTTTTCCATGAATGATTTTAAAATTTCAATTTTTTTTTATATTTAGCTATGTCAAACCGTTCACATTATTTTTCAAAACTAGTTATCCATTGATCTGCATTCGAATTTTTCCCATTGAACTTTTCAATTGTGAATTCTTTAGCTATTTTGCCAATATTCTTTTCTTCAGATTTCTCTTGGCTCTTTCCAAGTATTTTTTCCAGCAATTGTATTAACGGTTGTTCTGAAGCGTTAATAACACCACTTTCTTGTGTACTAATTTCTTCTTCTAAGTACACGTCACAAAATTGTAAATTTCCCCCGTCATCCAAATAAGTTTCGGTCAATTCTTTGGTCAGATTAATCCAAAGTTTTCTTGTTTGTCCCCTTTTAGTTAACGTTTTCTTTACCTTAGCAAATGCTGATGTCTTCGTGATTGCCGCATGCTCTTGTGCAAAAAAGTAATTATTTGGCATCGTATAAGTCCTGCCGTCTGGTGTGCCAATTGAGGTTATGCACAGCACGTTCGTCTTTGGCTCTTCTGCGGAACCGAGCATCTTGAATGTGAATTGCAGCTTGTCCATTGTGATTTCAACGTGAATGTTGTTTTATAATGAGGTTTTTTTCATGTAGGAATAACACACGAATTGTTTCTCTGGAATTAACAAAGTTTTATTTTCATATAGAAAACTTACATCATTAAATTTAAAGTTAGTATTAATCCTACCTGGAATTAACAAAGAAACAACATTCGATGTTGTTATTCACACTGTTGTTTCTTAGTTAATTTACAATAACGTTTACGTTAACAATTTAATCTTTATGATTTTAATATTATATTGTGTTCTGTCTGAAGTCTGACAGCTTTCATCTTACTGATTGCCACCTACAATAATTGGTCTAACTTACCGACCTGTCAAGTTAAATACAATGGTTTTCTTACAATAAGTGAACTGACTTATCGAAGCGTGGCGCTAAATTTAAATGAAGAGATAGTACTTTCCTTACATATATATATATATATATATATATATATATATATATATATATATATATATATATATATATATATATATATATATATATAAATATATATATATATATATATATATATATATATATATAATATATATATATATATATATATATATATATATATATATATATATATATACAGTGTTGTGAATAATTATAAACTCAAGCATGTTTTTAGGCCTATCATCCGAATAGGAGATTATTTTTAATAACTGTGCATTATTTTCCTGAATAATATGGTTTTAGAGAAACTTAATAGGGATGAAAGGACGATCATATTCGTTCCTAAAACAAAAGAAAAAAAAATAAATTGTAAAAATAGAAATAAAATCTGTGAAAAACTATAAATTCAGTATCATTTATAGTACGTTTTTTTATTCTATTCTTGGTCCATTTACCATTATTTTTTATTACGTCTAATAATTTCTTCGGAACGCTCTTAACAAAACTATTTAATTTGCTATCTCGTATCTCGTTCCACGCTTCTATTATTCTTTTCTTCAGTTCAATAACATTTTCAATGGAGGGCTTCTCCTGATCGTAGACTTTTCTCGCTAAGATTCCCCACAAATTTTCTATGGGGTTCAGGTCGGGACTCGACGCTGGCCATGGTAATAATTTGCTTCCGTAATCATGAAACCATTTTTTGTTAGATGAAGCCGTATGGATGGGTGCATTATTCTCCTGAAAAACGATGTTTTCATCTTCAGCTAGTAACACAAAGGCAGTAGATGTTCCTCTAGTAACTCCTGACAATCAACAGCTGTAATTCTACCGTTGACAAAGGCTATTTCGCTCCTAGCTTGCTTTTTGGAAGCTGCTCAAGTCAACTTGTGCGGTAAGGGCAACAGTTCTTATTGTAATTTCATATAGGCTGAAGATCAACACACTTCTGGCACTGTAAAATTATGAATCGTCACCAAAATTACGATCACCGGCACTGGTAAAATTATTTTCAAACACATCACACATGAGCCGCAAAGAATTCTCTAAAGGGGAACTTTAAAGAAAGCCGAGCCGTTACAGATTGTTCACAAATTAGTGGCTTATTCCAAGATTGATATTTGCATTAAAATTAAGTTTATTATAGAAGCATTGGCACGCGGCACCTTTGCTAGTTCTCGGTTATCCCAGACGCGGCTTCGCGACACTCCAACACCACACAGAACGCATTTCACCTTAACGACGGACATTACGAGCCTATTACCAACGAATTAATTTAATTGCCTTGTAGTCAATCACTCTGCGCACCAGCACTCGACGCGCCGTTCAACTTCTCAGGTGAGGTTGTGAAAGTGTGACACTCATTAACTTTAATTACACCAACTATGTCTCACTTGACTCAGGTAGTTGGCAATGGCTGCAGACCACGCTAAAATTCGTCTACTTCATCAAAATCGATCCTGAGATCTGTCGCAACTAATGCTTATGGATTAGCTCCGCGAATTCTTCTTGATGAAAGTGAAGATCGATTGAAAGCGAAATCGAAAACAATTAATATTTCAGCCAAACGATTGCGAGGAAGTTTTTACTCACAAGCGAAAGATCTTGGACACCGTACTAACCGTCAGTTCCGTACTGGCCGAATCCTTTAGCAAAGCAAACTCAGGATGTCCCGATCCCATATCCCGTCCATGGCGGTAACGGTGTATTCGGTTGCAAATGGAATGCTGGAATTACTTCGCTCATTCACGTTGAAATTATGTTACCATTTTCAATTGTTTGGTCATATCGTTATTTACTTATTTTGTTAACAAGTTTCTGAACTGATTTAGAAACTGAGTTCCAGGTTTATTATGATCGCTTTTAAAACTAACTGGGACAAGTAAATTTATGATTTTGTTGATCTCAACATTATTGTTAGTTAATTGAAACTTTCTTGTATGCTAGACGTATGTAACGCATCAAATTTTGATGCGCTGAGACTCTGATACCAGCGCCAGCAGTGGTATCAACGCACTGCGCTGGTACCATTGCGCTATGATATCTTGATTTCATTCGACCATGCTTGATATATTTTGCGCTTTTGTCTGGGCTCAAATAAAAGCATTATATGTTATAAATACCGGCAATAATATTAACGCACTGCGTTGATACCATTCTGCTGCGATACAATGATCGCATGCTTCTATGCTTGATACACTTGGTCGAGTTCTATTTAACCTCACACAATATATTGCAATGCTCGACTGTTATTAATTATCCGTTCGAAAAAAGTCTGATTCAAATATTTAATTGGTTCAATAAAGCATTCCATTTTCATGTTAGCTTTTTGGAGGTGAACTAGATTAAATAGGAATTTTAAAATTATAACGAAAATTGTGTAGTATAGTGAAAGTGAAAGCAACAGAAAGACTTTTGGTTTGTTTGGTAACTTCATTCACATCAGCAAAGGTACTTTGAGTTTCCTTATATTGAAAAAAGTTGTATTATTCCATATTTAGAAAATGATTTCAAAACAAAAAAAGTCAGGTCTGGATGCATTTTTCCGAAATCAGTGATGACTGCAAAGTTAAATGTAACTACTGCGGGCAATAACTTTCAGTGGCTAATAAATCTCATGTCAGAAGGGTTTTGTACTCAATTTACAAAATGCAGTCACCAGATCGAATGAAATCAAGAAACATGTCAAAGGCGATTTTATTGGAGAAAATATGAAATTAGAAGATCATACTATTATTAACAAAGTTGAACGAATTTTGACTTCTGAGGTTTTTGTTATTGTTATACTCATAAATATCTCCCTTGATAATTATTTCAGATTTTTTAGATCACAGTTGTCCATTCGCGAGAGAGAAAACACATTTTTCATGTTTTTCTCCCCTGTGCCCCCACTGAAGCAAAAACTAACTGTTTAAGAACTGTTTTCAAAAGCTCCTTTGAAAACTTTCATTTCATACTCATATCGGCTACCTTTGATGAAATTTTTTTTTCAGGGCCACTCTCCTGTACTGTTATCATCGATTAATGGCCAATTTTTTCGAATCCTAGAACTGTTACAAAGCCCTCTTGCTAGGAGCTCTCTCCTGCCTCCTCGACTTGTTATACCTATGAGTATTAATTGAAAGTACTCTTCTTCAGTCATTCATTAAATTGAATCAAGTGTTCAAAGCATGCACCTTAAACGTTGAAGTTGGGAAGAAATAACTCAAAATTATTCAATCTTCGCATTTAAAACAGCCACAAATATTCATGATACCTATCATTCCTGAAATTTTCATGCAAATCCTAGCAAAACTGTAGTGTCTGAGTCAGTAAAAAGCTCACATTGTTCCATAGCCATATGTTTCCATAGTAATACATGCAGCGCATATGTTCCATAGTAATACAGGAAAATTCAAACCGCTGTAACTTCGCTAAATCTTTATGAAACTTTCAGGATAGATCAATCTTATAAATAGTCCTCTGAGTATTAAATTTTATTAAATTTAAAGGTACCATTAAGATTTTATTCAAGAAAACATAAAATGGATAAATCATACTATTACCAACAAAGTTGAGTGAATTGCGACTTCTCACGTATTTGTTGTTGTTGTACTCATGAAGGCCTACTTTCATGATTTTTTTCAAAGTTTGTCCAATCGCGAGATGGGGGGGGACACAAATTTTTCGTGTATTTCCCCTCCCTGTGCGCCCCTCGAAGCAAACTTTACCAAATTAAGACTTGTTTTGAAAAGTTCTCATCAAGACCTTTCATTTGATAACCATATCGGCTACCTCCAATGAAATTTTTTTTTCGGCGGGTCACTCCCCTATATGGGGAGACCCCCCTTAAATACCTTATAAAATTTTTTTGTAGTCAAACTTTGAAGAGAGCACCACTTTACACCTACATACAAAATTTGATGTTTCTAGCTTAAGCAGTTTCCGAGAAAAACTGCTGTGACACACGGACGGACGGAGGGACGGACAGACAGACGGACAGACAGGACGCAATTTTAGTAGGGTTTTGTAAAATTATTTTCAAACCCTAAAAGACATCCAAGGTAACAAATGGCAAGGCAAACGACTTCTACTAGCCGAAAAGAAGTTCCAAAAGCATTATTGGCCTTTTATGCTGCAAGAAGTGCAGCGCAAAATGTGCAGCAGCTTACTCAATAGCCAGCGACACCAACCGCTGTTGATATTACAGGCTATTTTAATAAGCCTCTCATATTGAAAAGGTAGAAAGAAATTGACCGCCAACTTATAACAATGATAACAAAAGAATACCATCCTTTCAGCATTGTAGAAGATCCAGAATTTAAAAGGCTACTGTTGCTGTTAAACCAAAATTATAAACTGTCAACAAGGAAAACAGCTTCTAATTCACTAGTACCTGCTCTCTACAATGAAACTGTGGACACAGTAAAAACTCGTTTGGAAAGAGGTACTTTTGTTTGGCTTACTGTAGATGCATGGACGTCGCGTGCCAATGATAGTTTTTATAGCGCAACGTTGCACTATATTGTGGAAGATGACAAAAAACATTTCTTGCCTACGATTTGTTAGGCTGTAACCCATATTACGAAAAACACACCGGACAAAATATTGCGACAGGGTTGAAAAGTATGGTAACTTTGTGGAACGTACAAGGCAAGATTTCGGCAGTTATAAAAGATCATGCTGCCAACATGAAATGTGCAGTGCATTTGGGTGGATGGAAAAATTGAAATTGCTTAGCTCATTTATTGAATAAAGTAACTCAAGCTGATCTTAAAGAAATAAGTTCGGTTGTAGCCAAACTGAAAGCAATCAGCAAGTTTCTCAACAAAAACAGCAGTGGATACAACCAGTTTAAGGGTTTACAAGATGAAATGGGACTTTCACCTTTAAAACTAAAAAATAACCTTCCCACTCGATGGAATCTCAGCAATAAAGAATAGATAATTACTGACCAATCTGTAGAAATGCTTGCAATCTTTGATACAGTGACAAATGTTGTAAGCGCAGAAAAACACGTAAGCACTTCGTTGATTATTGTTTACTACAAAAAATTGAAAAAGAGCTTAATGTCATTTAGCGGAAGAAGCGAGTTTTTACATGTGGTTAGAAACTTAAATTCAAAATCAATATTTGAATTGGACCGCAAATTGTGTAGCATCGAACAGTACAATCTAATTGATACCAGATTCAAAATGTTTGGATTTCTAGACCAAGGTGTCGATAAAGTTTGTTCGGAGTTGGAAGCTTACACCATTGAACATTTTTACATCATTCACCAACCAAATTCAGAAATAATAGCGAATCCCAACAAATCCCAACCTGTATAATGTTGAACTGATCTTTTAGATATGCTTTGGGATGATTTTGACTCTGAGGTCAAAGAGAATACACATCCAAATAACATGACTTTCGCAAGGATAGAAGTGGAAAAATACTTAGCAGAGCCAATGCTGCCGAGGAAAGATAGTTTGGAGAATCTGTAAAATCCCCTGTTGCGGTAGAATCAAAGACAGCAAATATATTCGAAATTATAGGTTTTCGTAAAAGAAAAATACTATGCGTCATGGCTACATCTGAAAAGCGAGAGAGGTTTAAAAGAAGCAATTAAAAATAAAAATGTAATTTTACATAATTAATTATAATGAGACTTAGTTCTAAAATGATCCTTTGGGAAACAGGTTAAGTTTAGTTTTACATTCTTTTTGTTACAATAAATATAAATTTTTAATAAAAGTTTTGAAATAAAGAGTAATTTAATTTAAGCTAAGTATTTTTTAATTAACAGCATATACTTTTTTACGATTCCATGCTTAGTTCCAATTCCTGCCACGCAGTAAAATGAAATGCATGTTTGCAATTTAAAACTAACTTTAAATATTGTTTTTTCCTGCTATTTCTAATAAAGGTCCAACCAAAAAAACGAATTATTGAAAAAGCTTGTACGACTCAGGAGCAAATCGAATTTGAAGTTGTTAACTTTCCCATATAAAATGCGTTTGGTCGCGTGTATCAAATAGCTCATACTCACTCATATCGTGCCGCGCCGTAACGTAGCGCTAAACCAAATGGCTTGGCATTGCCAATGCCAGCTCAATAGATACATCCCTTGAATCCAACACAGCTACTGTGCTGATGCCAAGCGTTGTCTCTCGACATAGAGGTTGATGCCAAAATGCGCTGCTACTACCGAGGATCGTTATCAACACAGTGGTATCATTGATAGTGCTTCAACGCAATTCCGCGGCGCAGCGCTGCATCACCCATGTCTATTGTATGCTCATTGAGTAGGAATCGGACAATTTTTTCATCGATGATGGTAGCGGTGATAATGGCTCTGTTTTTTTTGGGTTAGTACTACTAATATTATTAAGTTGCATATTAGATTGTTTCGTACATATTGCGTAACTATTATTATGAAATTGCTTCTTTTCGTGAAGGTCCCTCGAGCAGTTTGCCTAAGCGGGCTTCTCGGTTACTGCATTTTGTGGTGGGCCCTTGTGCTGTGGGAAAAGAACCTGCCCCACGACACCGCAAAGCTAGCTTGCCAGCGCACTTACTAGTCCCTAGACAAGGCCATTTCCAGCGTAGCACTAATTTCCCTCTCGCTGAGGCAGCAGATCACCGCTGCTGTCCTTTACGGACATATTAACATCCTATAAACACGACATATCCCATTTTGAATTTGACACCTTCTGCCCACTCCTAGCCATTACACTCGTCGTGCTCAAACACCTTCGTCTTTGCGCTTGCGCTGCGTGGGTTATCCGGGCGCTTTACTTCATTTCCTTTCCTATGCATTTCAAAAAATTCCACAACTCTGAAAAATTACGTAAAATTTCTTGAAAATTCCAAGTTGCTCGATGCGTGCTGTTTCGACGACTACTCGACTGAAACTCCTCTTATCTTATCTATATGTTAGAAATACGGATATATACAAGGGCTTGAAAATTAAAGTCCTTACATATTGAAAAATACAATATGTACTTGACAAAGCACTTAAACTGCTCGACACTATAGACAGACTGTTAAACACTACCCTGGGAATTCTATGACGTCAATCATTCCAAAATGAAACCTATGTTTTAACTAACCCTGTTATAAAAAAGAACAAAATGGTATGATGACGTTAGTTACAGTAAGCAAATAATTGCTCACAGATAGAAGGGAGCTAGGGCGCTAAATCACTCCAACTCCAAGTTAAACCACTCCATGGGAGGCATAAATAAATAACAAGACAGTTGGTTTTTTTTACAAAATCTTAAATTTATTTTTCTCTTTCAATTTGAAACCATTTATTTCTACATAATCAATAATACTCTAGATATAATATCTATCTGTAAATACAAATAATTATTATTGCTGGTCATCAGTTTTTCGTTCCTATTATTGTTGTATCTCAGTACCGTTACAAAATGATGTTCTGTTAACGTTTGGCTTCTATTCAAATGACTCACAAAACATTTTCTTCTCTTCGTCGTTGTCTTCGAGGGCTTCAGTCTATACGTTTGGATATAAACTTACTTTGAAAAATTTCAATTTAATATTTGTCGGGGAAAATTTTGGAGAATTTTCTTTACACATTCTAAAGATTCACTTGTGCCATCACATTTATAGTATACTTAGTGTATTACAATACATGTATGAGTGAGTGTTTCTACTAAATTCTTGGAATCAGTGAAAGAAATGGACGAATCCGAGGGAAACGAGGAATTTTCTCTGATGTCAGCTAGTTAAGTAAGATGTGAATGTTAAATAAGCGTAATTTTAACAGATACATCTTGAGTGGATGACAAACAAAGAAATCGGTGCGGAAGATCTCAGATTTATCCTGTGGATTTCGATTGGTTGTTTGCTTTCTTGTTTGTTTCCGTACAATCGGATTAATTAACTAATACCAATCATTTGGCAGAGTGTTGTTATTTCATACGAAATGATTGAGATTAGGAAATTATCAGTGTTTACAACTTATGTGTAAAATAAACCTATCATAGGAAAATTATGATAGCTTTCCCTAAGTCCAGCTCCTGATTTATTAAAGAGATGCAATTTGCTGCTGACTTTGTGGTGGTTTTGAACCGGGGTGGGTGCAGATTGAATTATTGCGAAATTCTTTTGGTTTTCTTTTTATAGTTCGTTTAGGTGGTGCGTATGTATGCATGTCCTAGATCTTGTTGTTTTTGTTCCTTTTACTGTACTCAATCGAATTAAGCAATAATCAGTTTGGAGGAGATAGAATTGATCTGGTCTTAATGGAAACAGAATCACTAAAATTATTAAAATTAATATCGCAAATTTTTAGAAGTAGTTAGATTAAACTTAAATCTTAGTTCTTCTCTTCCTTTGACTCCTTTGATTCTGCGCTTTCTTTGGATTCGTTTTCGCTTTTCTTCTCTTCTGATCCTGAAGATGCCTCCTCTTTCTTGGCGGGTGCTGCTTCTTCAGCGGCTGCTGGTTTCTTCTCGCTTTCGTTCAATTCTTTTGGCTCGTCAGCCTTCTTTGGCTCTTCAACGGACTTGCCTTCTGGTTTCTCTTCAGCAGCGGCGGGGGTAGCTACAGTAGCAATATCGTCAGCCTTAGGTTCAGCTGGTGGAGCAGCAGCGGTTGTTGCTTCTTCAGCTTTGGGTTCAGCTTGAACAGCTTCGGATTTCTTTTCTTCTTCTGGTTTAGGTTCAACTGGGGCTGCAGGCTCGGCGGCGGCGACAGGCTTAGCTTCTTCTGCTGGAGCAGCCTTGGCTTCAGTAACCTTAGCATCTTCAGTTTCACGAGTTTGTCTTACTGATTCTTCTGTTTTCTCTTCCTTGGCGGCTTCAGCTGGCTTGTCTTCGATTTTGTTTTCATCGGCTTTCTCGGCTAGCTTTTCTTCAGCAGCAGGCTTGGCGGCTTCAGCTTCTTTAGGTTGGGCTTCAGCAACTTCAGCTGGTTTCTCTTCAGCAGCGGGGGCAGCCTTCAAGTCTTCCTTCTTTTCTTCAGCTGGTTTTTCTTCGGCTTTATCATCAGACTTCTCCTCACGTGCTTGTTCAGCTGGAGCATCGGCTGGCTTATCAGATGCCACGATAGGTTCGGCAGGTTTAGCTTCTTCGGCAGCGGTCTTAGCATCAGCGGCAACTTCGGCAGGTTTAGCTGCTTCGGCTTCGAGCTTCTCCTCTACCGGCTTGACCAGTGGGACTTCCTCATCGGGGACAGGAAGTGCAATTGCACTCGCAACCAACAGTGCGGATAACAAGAAAAATTGGAGCTTCATTCTGCAATTGAAAGAGAAGAAAAATTTATTAGAGATTGCTTAAATGTATAGTGATGTCGAAAATTTAATACCAAGAAGATTAAAGCTAATAATATCTTTTGAAGAATACGCGCTCAACATGGGCCAAAATCAAATGAATAGCATTGTTTAGTCACCATGGCAAAGATTGAAGAAATTTAAATTGAAATCAACCCTCAAACTCAGCCGACATACTCGTATTTTGCAAGCTCACAGTCACGAGCAGCATGAAGCAATGAACTTTAATAGCGTTAACAAACAGGATGTCAGCCAATTATAGGGCATGACCTATATGAACTCTTTATTGGTGTGATTAAATTGTTGGGCCGAGATTTTGGCCATGACAAACTGGGCCACTGGGTTGCATTGTAGCTAGTCTGATTCATATCCGAAAATGTGACCCACACTCGCCACTTAAAAGGTTCTGATTAGCCTCGAGTTGCATCAACACATCTTCCACTTAGTCGTTGCATTAACCATGAGCTGGATTTCGTTGCTCTTGCAACATCTTCCGGTGAAATGAATGAATGAATGGATTAATGAACATTGTCGTTTCGTCATCTGATCCAGCTCCAGCTTCAGCGTTTGCTTTATCACCGCCAACCAGATTGGCATCGGTTGCGTGCAGCGCAAATTAAATTAAGTGACAAGGCTATAAATTGAGGAAATATTCCAAACATAGGTAGACATCATTCTTGTGTCTTCTCCGCTAAGATGCTAAGAAGATGATACTGTCAGTCTCCAATGTAACATTTGAGCTATATATGAGTATGAGATTTATCAGGCGTAAACTGTGTATTGCGCACTGTCGTTTCTAATGAAGAAATGCATTGCGGAAGGTATCATTTATCTCTTGCTTGAATTTCTTCTAAAGAACACGCCAATGTGTATGTTGCGGAATGTTCGCGGGAGTCTGCGGTTGCTTGAGGCAGAGTGGGAATTTATTTAAGCGAAGGGATCAAAGGGAAATGTGAGCTCGTGATATTCACACTTGAGAGCAAAATCACGAGTACCTCTCCATCTACACCCACAACAGACAGTTCTTATCCGGGGCCGTATTATATGATCATTATAGCACATTAACAGAGATTACACTTTGCCTTTGTGCGAAAGAAGTATGCGATATTATCTGTTGGATTTATTGGATTGTACCACATCCATCGCAGCGTCAGACAAAATATTAGATTGTATGATTCTGACATACAGCCAACTAAGCGAATTTAATAAAAATTGATTTAGCCAAGGAGGATGTCGAGGGTAGGCTGTTGAGAAACGTTATTTCTCGAAGAATCTGAACTTGTACTTGATATTGCTTCTCGCCGCTCGCGAACGTTCTTCAGATATTAAGAATGGTGGCGACAGTTGCCGGGTAGGAGCTTTATTGAACTTCCGCTTTAAAGTGAAAATAATGATTATAAAGAAGATGAAAAGCATGTTTTGCAATGTGTAGTATGCAGTAGACGTTACCGAATATAAAGTTGGTATTTGTCGTAGGTTTTACACGTAGTAGGTAAAGGTAGTTGTGATTTTTGAAATGAGTCAAAAAGCTATGAGTCCTTAACGCGCCTATCTAAAACATAGCTGTATTTATACTTTCAGGAAAAGTTTCGATCTTGCATGTCTTTTGAAAGCGATAGGGAGTTATTGTTTGAATCCTTTTCTTTATTTGCTGCCGTTAATTCATACTTTGATCCTGAAGATCTGGCTGAATATTAATGCTTCTGACATGTTTAATATGTTTGCGAATTCACTTCCGTAAAAAGCTTTCAACTTTGTCCTTGTAACTTAAACCTACAATGAAAGAGGACCATTCACTCCAATATATTTCGTAGAATCATCAACAGCAGACAGCTCATACATTCTTATGATGCAGGGACAAATAGTCACATCAAACACGAAACACAGTGAACCAATTGTTTCAGAGAAAAGTAGGAAAAAGCGCTTGAGAAGAGCAAAATAGTTAGACTCGACGAATTTTCAGTAGTTTTGTATATACGAGTAAGAGTCCTTAAAAGGAAAAATCATTCTACTAAAGCTATATTACGCTGACGATTATAATTACGAATTTGAATGAATCCTCACACTATAGCACCAACTCGTATGCATCCTTTTCTATTAACGAACATGAATTTACATTTCGTCCTCTATGACTGAGTGGCTCGAATGAAATGATTAATGAGAAGAGTGAGAAAATAAGTGAAAAAAAAATCGAGAGCGTTCCAAGGTAGAGGAAAATAGAAGGAGGAGTAGAAAACTAGCGAATACTGTTATGTTTTTCTCCATCACAGTGGACTTGAATGGCTTGTTGTGAAGAGATGCTTAAAAAATAGGTCAAACAGATATGTCTGCGCTTTTTGGAATTTTTATTTCAACAAATTTTTCTCTTGCTTATAATTCTTGTAAGAGGGGTGTTTGATGTGGGAGATAAGCGAATAATATGTACACATAAATGTACTCATATGGATTTTGAAACTCACTAGGGAAGTATTAGGGTATGTTAGTGTAACTGGAGGAGCAAAAATCAATCGATAAATGTGATGATTAGAACATTGAAAAACAGAAAACGAATGGAAGAAGTATTAACGCTTGGTTTGAAGTATCCGGGTTTTGTTGTTTGTACATTATTCTTGCTTGTTTGAGTTGTATATATTTGTTTCATTAACGACTAACATTTAATAATAAACATCAATGCACGATAGACTCGCTTGAACTCATGCATTGAAATCTGTAGTAGTATCTCTTTACATGACGTTAACGTTACGCTAGAAGGAGATATGGTTAGTATTACGCTTGACCGCTTTTAATCGTTATCCTCTCAACTAAGTTCTTTTCCCAACTACATTTGGATTATATTCAATGAGGACATTTCGGATCGACTAATGCTGATAGAATGTAAATTAAAAAGAAATAAACTCAGTGGGGAAACCGAGGAAATGCTGGTCTGACTCAGTCGATGGACAGCTCATCGCTGCTCGGATTTCGAAATTGAAGGACGTTTTCAATAGACCGAGACAGTTGGAGGTGTTTCTTGCAGGAAGCGAAGGCCCGAAAGGGGTTGTATCGCTACGAAGAAGAAAAAGATATTCAATTTTAGGGATTGTGTTAGAATAAGATCTCATGTGACTGAGAACACTTGATGGCCAAATGAATACTTTGCTCGTGGGAGTAGTAGTTTAGTGGTTACCAAAATCTTTTTAAAATCCAATGCTTTATGATAACTAAGCATCCTAAACAATCATCCACAAACTTTTTAAAGAAAGCTATCGGCTCTATTCATTACTTTTATCTGCCAATTTTCTCGATAAAGTTTAGAAGACTTCTTAGTTTTTTAGTGCATCTTTGTCATTGCTGAAGCATATCTATCTAAACCAAATACTCTTAACGGAAATATCAAACCAAGTAATATCTAACCCGGGTTTTTTTTGCAAGGTTTTCGTCAGCATTCAGCTTGATCTTGACGAATGATTTGCAAATTGAACGGGAAAATCGAACTACAACGTGTTTGTGTCTTTCAAACTATACGAATGGCCAATCCAACAAACGTGTCCCTTAAATGCGCAATGCACGCACATTTTGAAGTGCTGATAAATACAGATGCCTGTTTGGGAGGCCATATAGAATAGGTGCTGAAAGTCATATTCTTTCTTAAACTTGTATCAATTTTTTAGGGATTTCTTTCTTTCAATTAATCTGAAGTAGTCCGCGTGGTGTAGTGGTTAGAGCACTAAGCACGTAAGCCGAAGGTCTCTGGTTCGAGTTTCGTTGGCGTCAACGAGATTTAGTTCGAGTGATTCTTCAGACGGACTATAAGCCCGTTCTGTTATGATATGTGCTGGTTTAAAATCAGAACGTATCGTGGCTGGTTGGACAGACACCCGGCCAAAGCGTGATAATGATTATATCACCTTGTAGAGTGCCGATACATTCGATCATGACAATGAGATACTCTAACTATCTCTAATCGAAGGCCCGAAAGGGGCTGTAGTGCTACGAAAAAAAAGGAAAGCAGAAGTTGTATGAAATATTTGTATGAAAAGGTATTTGTCAAAAATCGCTTTACAGTTATGCTATTATATTTCAGAAAATTCTTTCATATAAATATAATATGTTGCGGCATATAGCAGACACACTTTGTATCAGATCACATATTAATTTTCTATTTCCTTGTAGCTCAGTGTTGAGCACATTGAGATATTTCAGAATATCTCTACTTCCAGTGTCAGTTCAGTTTTTGACGAGCCGGAGGCCTCAACGATTGTTAGACTGTGGAAGCTGCAATGGGCTGGCCACATGAATTGTATGGATGATTAACGGATACCTAAAAAGGTATTCGTGGGGAGAACTGAAGGCCGGAGACCAGTGGGAAAACCGAGGAAACACTAGTCTGACTCGGTCGACGAAGACAGTTTATCGCTACTCGGATTTCAAAATTGGAGGAAGCGGTCAATGGACCGAGACAGTTGGAGGCGCTATTTGCAGGAAGCGAAGGCCCGAGTAGTGCTAAGAAGAAGAAGATTTTCAGTGTCAAATTTTCGGTTTTTAGGATCCATATTGATGTTGGTGCAAAGCGTTTTGGTAGACGACAAATTATAACACTAATGGAAAATGGTCCTCGCAAGATTACAACGCAACTATGACTGACGACGTGTCGAAACTTGCAGGCCAGTATACTCTCTCGCTCATACCATCGTACTCGAACCACTCTCTTATGTTTGTGCAACACAGGATGGTCTAGCCCCAGCTATGTATCTATCTACTAAATTTAGTTGCATAAAAGTATAAATTAATTTAAAAAGGCCACGTGATTTATTTAAAAATATGTGACGGTCCAAGTTTTGACTTTTGATTATCCAGAAACGGACCTCGGCCCACCTGTTGCCTACCATTGTTCTATAGCTTTAACATAACCTCGTAAATTTTTTAATACAGTGGGTAAAAACTTGAAATTTAAACTATCTGGCTATCCATTCTTAACCATTTATAAATCTCTCAAATCAATGCTATTATATTTGGCGACTTCAGTGTTAATATTAAGAATATATCAGAAAATGAAAAGTCAGAGTACACACAGTCTTAGTCCAAATGTTCACCGATATATTAGAAGACAGAATTCAGCAATAGGTAGTATATTCAGCGATTTCCTTCTGCAATTCGGTACTAGATACACCTTTCATATTTATCACAAAAATTTTGCGTCCGATTTGAAAAAAAAACTCCTAGATTACAAATTGATCATACGAGACCCTTTTCACGCGATTTCAATTCACACTCAACCGAGATTTTTTTCTGGTAGTAGTGATTTAGAGTTTGTACTTCTATTTTTGATGATATATTCTTCAAACACACAAGAAACGAACTTTTTTCTAGCTTATTTTCCCTTTCGTTATTAAAGAGTTAAGGCTTTTTCCTGAATACCTCGGTGATCGATTTATGGTCTCTTTTTATATATTTCTTTCAAGGCCTCCATCTGGCTAAGCATTGATTTTGCAATATTTTTTATACCTCGGAATGGTATTTTAACAGCAACTAACATTGCTATGAAGTGTAATATTGAAGTAAAATATTTAGGATCGATATGCATTGAAATTGATTTTAGAGAACATTTATAAGCAGCTTAGGCAGAATGTAGGAGTCTTCAAACTTTGTTACAAATCCTTCTGGTATGAATATACCCTGGCAAGACCATACGCCTCTCTAACTCGTTTGACTTTAAATTTGAACAGTAAAATATAAAATCCTGATTTTCTCAAAGACTTTCAAAGAGAGAATAGACCACAAAGCCAAAAAGCTTCTAAAGGTACTTTTTCAAAATAAAATGTTAAAACTTCTTCAATGCTCTTTGTCAAGCAGTGCTTAATATTGACAATAATTTTATTTTGAAACTTTTTAGCGATACTCGCTCAACGGTTAATATAAAATTTCCCTATTATTTTTTTTGAAGTTGTACAATTTTTTGAGCAAAATGGTGAAATCGAGATTCAACAAACTAAATACGATACATCATGTTCCAGATAATTTATGCAGAAATGCTTTTATGTAGTGATTTTACTGGCCAAAATTAGATTAATTATCCTCATTTTAAAACCACTCCTCCAAGCGATTTCATTTCATCATCAAGGAGTGCTTTAGAAGGTCATGTTGCCAGTATAAAGGTTGGCAGATGATTATTATATTATTCCAATCAGAACCTATCAATAAGGGGTTCGCTCATAGTCTGCTAGAACTTCCACGAGAACAATTTAATTGCCATGAACAAAAATTAAACCAGGAATTCACTGCACAATCGATGAATACTCTAACTGCCACACCACATTGTCAAAAAAAACTACCAATTTCAAAAATGAAATTCGATTCTTAAAGCCGCCTCATTGAAGCTTAATCCAAACAATTTGTGTGTAAAGTGAGTTAAAAGCAGAATTAGACAACTTAAAAGACCTATTTTTATCACTCTTATAATTTTATATATGTTATCTACTGACTTAAGCATCTTTTTACAAATTCCGCTCATCAATTTTTATTTGGTTGAACTATTTTACTTCGGCCTCCATTAAATCATATTCATTTATGAGGATTTCTTGGTTTTTATTTTTGCTTTAGCACTACAGCTTCTTTTGGGCCTTCGCTTGGAGATAGCTAGAGTTTCTCATTATCTTGATCAAATGTATCGGCACTCGAGAAGGTGATACGGTCAGTACTACGCTTTGGTCGTGTCCGTCCACCTAGTAGTGATATGTTCTGATTTTAAATCAGTAAGATATTGAGCTCGTAAAGCGCGCATAGCTTAAATTTATATTGACCTTATCTCAGAATATTAATACACTATAGATCGTAACAACGCTACATTATCAAACGAGCACGAAGTGCTGTAAAATATTCGGTTAACTAGTTTCCTTTTTTTTGAAGACAGCCGGTCTAGCCACGAAAATGAAGTTTTTTTCCATAAATAATGTAATGTTAGAGTGCTTGCGGCATAAGCCGAAGATCCTTGGTTCGAATCCCGCTGGTGGTAACCAGATTTGTTTCGAGTAACTCTTCGGATGGACTATAAGCCCGTAGAGTAATAATACGTACTTGTTTCAAATCAGAACGTCTCACAGCTGAGTGACGGATCATCAGCCAAAGCATGGTACTGACCATATCACCTCGATTGCCGATACAGCTTATCAAGATAATGAGATACTATCTCTAAACGAATGCTTGAAAGGGGCTGTTGGGCTAAAGCCGAAACAAAAAACAAAAATTGAGATCCAATCAATTCTGTAATCTTTAATATGTGCAGTTAAATTGCTATCTCATAAAGTCTACTTTAACAGGTTTAAAGATCGAAATGGACAGAAAGCATTCGTTTTAGGCGTTTATTTCGCAGCAGAATACTTCATAGTCAACTTGATATTCTGTTATATAAAAAACATGGTTTTCTCATCCTCTTCCAATCAGCCTTGAACTAGCAGCAATATTGATTCTGTTCACATAAGCGTGATCAATTCATCCAAAGTTCCGTGGTATTTCATATTGAAGTAAGAATCTTTATTTCTAGTTAAGCTAATCAAACAAAGCTTTAACTAAGATATTATTATCAAGATATACATATAGACAGTGGTTTTTATACTTGAAAAGATTCCGCTGACTTAATCGTCGTTGGCGAAACTTGGGTTCTAGCCTAAGGAACGAAGGTTCTGAGACCTCAGCTACTAGTGCATCAGATTTCCCCAGTCCCTTAGTAGCTTCTGTTAGCTAGAATCTAGAAAAATTTGAGGACGTTGTAGCTGAGCTGATGAACTAAAACGTTCTTTTCAACCTATATAACAATTTGCTCGGGTAAAACTTTCTTATGCAAATCAAATACTATTTACTGATTCAATTTAGGATCGGTCCAGATAATAATTATAAACATTTATCCTTAGATTTCAAACTAAATCTTTATAATCTAAAGAAAGCACACATACGAGTATGTATGTTTAAGTTGCATACTCTTTCAATCTCAGTGTTTTATATCAAAGCAGGTGAGCGTTTAATGTTCAATTCCCTGAATAATTTAATTGTTTCATTGTCGTATCCAAGAGAGGCAAACATATGAACTTTTTTAGGGCAATTTTAAAAAGGTTTCTTATTGAGCCACTATGAAACGCTTTCATCTATTTTGAGATCCAGTAGTCCGCGTGGTGTAGTGGTTATTGTGCTTGCTGCATAAGTCGAAGGCTTCATATATGTACGAGTATGTTTAAGTTGAATGCTCTCTCAATCTGAGTATTTTAAAAAGCATCTGAGTATTTAATGTTGAATTTCGCCGCTTAGGCGTTTTATTTCAAAGTAATTGAAACATTAAATTCTTCTTACATGTTTATTTTAAACCTTGATATCCAAATTTAACTTTAATGTTAATGCTTTTCCCTAGCTGGTAGTCTTGTAGATTAAAAATATGGATTGCAACTGCCTAATCTACGAAGCCCTGTTCGAATCACAGCCGGGGAATGGAAAAGTGCCTATTTAATGGCTAATGAAATACTAAGTAGCTTAGTTGAAGAGGATATCGGGAAAAAGATGGTTATTTCTCATTATAAAACATTAAAAGTGTTTCCAATTTGAAGCGTGTTCAGCTTTTTCAATTCAAAAGTATCTATGAATGCGTAAAAAGTGACTATAAGAATCTGCCTACTTTGAGACAAAGCGTTTGTAACACACTTTGCATTGATTTTCATTAAATTTGGCCAAGTATGATAACTTGAATGACAGTTCATTATCCATGAAGCCTTTTTTAAGTACGACAGGGTTTAGTGTAGTCTTCATGAAAATCTATTGGTTTTTTTTTTTTAATTTTTCGCTTAAATGTGTTGAGCCAAAATACGAAAATTTCAGAAACGGTTGAGTCGATTATCTCTAAAAATAATTGCTTTTGTCTTTCTCAGTAAGAGTCTCAACACCTTATGTGGTTCTGCAACAAACTTGCGACAGGGAAAATGCCTAACAGGTCCTTTAATATACCCATATTAATAGAAAGCGGAATCATCACGAAGCATCGGAATTTTGCATGGAGTAATTACATTTTCTGAACTCTAAACGGATTGTTATATCTAATTATTCTTCTTAATAGCACTATGGCCCCTCTTGGGCCTTCACTTCCTGCAACAAGCGCCTCCAACTGTCTCGGTCCATTGACAGCGTCCTCCGATTTCGAAATCCGAGTAGCAATGCACTGTCTTCATCGACTGAGTCATGCCAGCGTTTACTCAATTTCCCCACTGGTCTCCACCCTTTAGTTCTCCCAATAAATACATTTTTGGATATTCGTTGTTTGTGCACATGATTCGCATGGCTAGCCCATTGTAGCTTCCGCAGACTCACACTCGTTGAGACCTCCGGCTCGTTAAAAAGTTCATACAGGTCATGGTTATTTCGAATTCGCCATTGTTCCCCATCTAACTTCGCTCGAATTATTTGCCTCAAAACTCGGCTCTGGAACGTCTTTGAGATCATTAAAACTCAATAACATATTTTATTTACGAGCTGTATTCTTCGGCGTATTTTGTCTCTTTCAGCACCGGTTCTTCTTATTTTGGCGCCTAAATACACAATTTCACCCAAATTTTCAATACTGTATTCGCTAAGTGTGATATTTTGTGTATTTAAGGCATTTTCCTCGACTGTGTCATGAGTTTTGCTTTATTCTTATTGATTTGTAGCCTTACTAGTTTTGCTTCGCTCTCGAGTTTTAAGTCCGCATAGGCTGCGACTTGGGTTGGCTAGTATAGTAACGCACCTTGTGTATCGACAGGTAGCTTTCTTGTAACGTATTCCAGAGTCAAGTTGAATAGTAATGGAGCTAAACCATGTCCCTATTTTCGTCCGATATTTGTATCAAAGGCATCAATGAGTTGGTAATTGATACGGACTTAGGAGGTTGTCGACGTCATTGTCATATCTAATTAACTTAAAAGTGCCTCAATAGAAATATGTAATGTATTTCAAAAAACAATTGAAGCTTATAGAAGTTCTTTATTATTGTTGCTTTGCACGTCAACATATCCTCCGTAGTGTTTGCAATATGCGCCCTTTTCGGTTGGTCATAATTTCAGATATTTGTCGAATCTATATTTTGGGCTTTTTAAAAAATAATTAATTTAGCGCTGCTAACATTTCGATGTCTCTACCTGTCTCACTTCGTATATCAAAGCAGGTTTGTTCAGAAATTTTACAGCCAATGCTTATCAGTCTAAGAAGAATGTTCAAAAGTTTCGGCCGCTCGAAATGTTTTGACATATTAAGTTTTTTAGAGGCTCTCTTCTAGTCCTAAGGGTCCAAGCCTTCATGATTATTTACGAGTTTGAGTTGATCCAACCGAATTTCTCTACATTGAGGAGTTCAGTGCGCTTAGATAGTGAAGATAAAAGGCTATCTTTGGTAGAACTACTTTTCTCCATAGAATCGGAGTTCCTCTTAAATATATCAGATCCAGTGAATGAAAGGAGTGCAATAAAAACCTCTAAGCTGAGTAGTTGTGCTAATCTCTTGGATCTAATATAAAAGAAAGGTTATGAAAGACAGCTATTGCGTCTATTAAGGAAGATTTTTTGAAAGTCTGAAGGGTATTTCAGGTTTACCTTCACCATTTCAAGTCAGAGTCCATTGCTGTTCTTCTTCATTTAAGAAAGAAAATGAAATCCACACATTGTTTGTCACATCTGTTTTATCAGTTAAAATAAGAGGCTGCAACTTCGTTTTGAAGAAGCCCTTAACGTAATTGTATTTTGAACGTAAACGGCAAAGACAATCTTTCTTCCGGAATTGACATTGCACCAAAGCAATTCTGGTTTGTCTCTTATTACATGGAACATGGTTGAAGGTTTGTTTATAATACTAACGTATTTAATTTTAAGAGGCTAGTTCAAATGCTCATGAGAGGCTAGAATGAGTCCAGACACCCACAAAAGAAATTACTTCTTAGATATGAGTCCGTCTTATATGGTAAGCTAGCTGTTGCAAGTAGTAGTAAGGTTCTTCATATAACTTATGTCTTGAAAAGCCGTCGGGCCTTGCTTTGTTGGGTAAACAAAATAATTGACTTCCTCATATAACATTGATAAGTGAGCACGTACCTATAAATAGGAGGGTGTTTCAAAAGAGCTGATTATATGTTTGTGGCTTTAAGTGTAAAATTGCGCAAGCACTTGCAACTTTTAATCTAAATACAAGTAGGAGAAGAACTAACTAAGTGAAACTTTGGTCGACTTTCTGTACAGAAATGGACAAAGTTCGGTAATCATCAACCGTCCTAGAAACCATCTAGATAACATTGCGGTGCTTGGATATAAATGCAGGAATGATTTTAATTATGCCAAAAAGATAAAAGATTCGCTGAACTTCAAAGTGAAAGTAAGGTTTTATAATTCCCATGAGCAAATATAAAGTATCTATAAAGCTAGTCGGCTATGAACAATTTTCAGTCGTTTTAGGCCGTAAAAGAGATCTCAAAATTGTGCAGAATTTGTCAAGAGAACATCTCTAAAACAAGCTCTAATTTTTTTATTCGATGGTTATTGCTCTTGACTTTATTGTTGTTCAGCCATCTTTGCTGCTCAGGAACTGTCACTACTGCAAAATCCTGGTGTGCATGGAATACACTTAGAAAACAATGTGTAAAGATCTTAAACTGACATAATTTTTGCAATTAATTGAATATACTAAAGGGTTTTCGATTAAGAGGTGTTATTTTGAATAGCCCGCTATTTGGGTAGATGTCACTTTCGAAGCTGTCATTTTTTGACGTTTGTCAAGTAGAAACTACGCCATTAATAAAAATGGAATGATACATGCTTCAACAAAGCATTGAAATTATTCAAATTCAATATAAAAATGCTAAAAATTTGGCAGAGACGGTTCGTAAAACTCGAACATTTTTGGATCGTCGTGAAGCACCTTGTCGGACCGCAATACAGAAATTGGTGGAAAAATTCGAGCTGTTGGGATAACTTAGTGATGTGAAGAATAAAACCCGTACACGTCACTCAAGAACAGCCGAGAATATTGCTGCTGTTGCCGAAAGTGTTGAAGAAAAACCAGGTTTGTCCATTCCTCGTCGTTCTTTGGAAGTAGGCACAAACGTCATTACACCGTATTTTGCATAAGGATTTGGGTCTCAAGGCTTATAAAGTTCAGTTAACACAAGAACTCAAGCCGGTCAATCATCAACAACGTCGTGTCGTTCCTGATTGGATCCTTGAAATGCATGAAAATGATCCGGAATTCCATTGAAATATCATTTTGAGTGATGAGGCCCATTTCCACCTCGGTGGCTTCGTCAACAAGCAAAATTGTCGCAAATGGGGCTCGGAAAACCCAAGAGTTATTGTTGAAAAGCCTCTCTATCCTCAACGTGTGATTATTTGGTGCGGTTTATGGTCCGGTGAAGTCATTGGGCCTTACTTTTTCGAAAACGAGGCTGGAGCAAAAGTTACGGTGAATGGATTGTGTTATCGAGAGATGATTAATGATTTTTTATGGCCGGGATGGAATGGTATTGATCGGGACAGCTTTTACTTTCAACAAGACGGTGCTACGTGCCACACAAGCAACGAAACCATCGATCTTTTAAGGGAAAAGTTTCAGGACCGTGTTATCTCTCGAAGAGGTGATCACAATTGGCCACCGAGATCTTGTGATTTAACACCTTGCGACTTCTTCCTTTGGAGCCACGTGAAACAGAAGGTCTACGCCAATAGCCCAGCGTCGATTCAAGACCTCAAAGATGGAATTCGTGAGGCTATCGAGGACATAGGGCAGCCACCGTGCGATTTGGTTATGGAAAATTTCATGAAAAGGATATGGTCCTGTAAGCGTGGTCGTGGTGGTCATTTGCCTGATGTTATTTTCCACTATTAACGGCATACCTTCCTCTTTATAATGAAATAAACTTCCGATCATTTATATTAAAAAATGACATTTTTCTTTTAATGCGAAATAACACCTCTTATTGGAAAACCCTGTACTATTATCTTAATCCAATCAGTCTCATGAAAATTATTAGTCTAAGGGTGCTACAAATCATAACATTTCAATTAACTCTGTCATTTAGTGCTGGAGAATATGCAAATCATCATATATATATATATATATATATATATATATATATATATATATATACATATATATATATATATATATATATATATATATATATATATATATATATATATATATATATATATATATATATATATATATATATATATATATATATATAAAGCTCATACGATTTTCTTATCTCATCTGACTAATCGAAGGCGATAACCTTCTGCATAATACTAATTAATTCCCCATCATAAATTTTTTACACGAAATCTTATTTTTCTTTTGCTGCATCTTGGATTCTTGAAACTCGTTTCGCTAAATATATCTTTCAACACCAACTACTTGCAACTCTCTCAGCATTCCTTTGCCACAAGAGCGTGCAAATTATTCTTATTATCGAAGATGCACATTAACAAGATGTTTTGTTTACACTTTCATGCATGCATAATTTTTTGGGATCAAGTAACACAGGTGGTTGGCACCTTTTCGATTGACTTGAAATGACCGGTAACAACGAAAGACGCTCACCAATCATGCTATGCCATAACATGTAACATTTCTCATGTTCCAATAATATTTTTAAAAAAATTGGTAATTACGTAATCGGTATTTAAGTTCAATAATTTATTGAATTTATGCAAATGTGTGGCAGACGGTCAGTCACTGAATTTAGTGCTAGTAACGATTTATAAATAATTTAAATTTTTTTTAATTAATTTTGTTCCTCTGTGTAACAAAAAAAAACTTCAATCATTTATCAACAAAATAAGCTCTCAATCCTTCTTCAAATCAGACAGACTCATAATGAAGGTAGCGTGAAAACCCTGCTTATTGCAATTAATTATACAAATTAAATTCGTAAAATTAATCAAATGGAAAATCATTGAAATTTTCGGTTGCATTTTTGCCTATGTTTCAATGTTGCATGAATGTTATTGACGTATCTAACTGGTAGCGTGATGGCTCTTTGAAAAGTATCTTTCATGTGGAGAGTATCTTTGGCAAAAGATTGTCGCTTGAATTTTGCACAGTCATGCTATAATTTAGGTGAAGAGGCCGAAACGACAGAAAGAGATGGAAATAAAACACAATCGTTTTCGATAAAGTTCATTGATATCGATTGCAAAATAATTTTTAATGCGACTTGATAGTTTTTAAAGGTTTTTTTCTTCTGGTTTTATTCTGCTTGTGAACTTTTTTATGGGTTTTTAACTGGTTACGCCGCTGCATTTAGGAGTCAAGGTGCTTTGGCATTATGAATAATTAGATAGTTGCTTAGATTTATGATGTTGGTGACTTGAATTCGTTAGATTTAATATGCACACGCTTGGAGATGTAATAGTTAAACTGTTGGTTATTAATGTGATTTATGGGCGATTGGATGCAGTTTGAAATGTTGTTAAAAACAAAACCAATGGCAGTTCGTTGTTGGGATGTTTTTTTTTGTGCATATGGGTTTGCTACGAATTGCAGAATTGATTGAATTTGTTTTGAAAATTGAAAGCATTTTATGAATTTTTAGTCTTGCTTAACTTGTATCGGTTTAACGTCATCAGTAAAGATTGTTTCTTAAGAAGAAAAATAAAAATGACCTTAATTAATGGATTGTTTGGGCACTACGATTTAGGTAGGATTCTGATTTACAACACATAGCCAAGAGTTGTTGAAACTTGTAAATATTTTTTAAATTTTTTTAAATTTTATACCATTTGTAAGGTCTCTAAAATTAAAAAACCTAAATTTAGAAAAAAAATTATATCCAAATTTGGGGACATTTAGAAACAACATTTAAATTGTGTCAAAAAAAAAAATAGTATTTACAAAAAGGATACTGCTCCATCCCTTCATTAAGACCTAATGCTTAAAGCTCAGGGTTTCTTGTCAAAACGAATAAATTTTTCCTACAGCCCTGAGTACTAGATGTGAGTCTAAATCTGAAAATCGGTCTACTCACTTTATGTTGCAGAGCCTGCAATTTTATTTTTTATTCAAGTAAAATGCCTTAAAAACAATTTAATTCATCACTATAAAATCGTAAACAGCGTATAACAAATCTTTAAACGCGTATATTAGAAGATTTCGTACAATTAAAGACTGAATTTCTACTCATTTCCTCTAACTCTTGTGTGGATTTCAGGATTATCAATAGCTCAAGAAGGCTTACATGTCAAAAGCACTAAAGTGTTAAGCTTATAACTTTTTAAAAAATTCACTAAAAGTCAAAGGCACAATATCCTGAGCACTGTTTCTAGTTATTTTCAAACAAGTTTAGAATATCCCTTAAAAGATACCAACATCCAGAATTATCTTTCTATAATTTTTGATAGTCCAATCTGAATTCTTTCAATACTCTAATTAAAAATAATTTTTTCTCCGCTTAAATAGACACTTTCGACCCTGCAATGTCAACGCGACAACAATTTTTCATAACATTTCTACAATAATATTTTTTCATGATAACAAAACAAAAAAATAATAATCATTTTGAAATGCAAAAAATACATGTCGTCATCTTCAAATGAACGGAATTGGCCGGTATTCGGAAATAACAAAAACACATCGTTAAGATTTAGATGATAAACTCAGAAGAAGAATATTCTTAGCTTAATCCAAGCATAAAGATGATTTTAAATTGGCTGAATGATTTTATAATTAACTGAATTCCATTAAGATTCGAGATTTTTTTCGCGGAATTTTCGATAATTTCCATTTAGAATGAAATGTTCTGGAAAGCATTATGTTAATCCTAATTTTTGGAGAAGCACAATTTTTAACACATTTTCATCACAGTTTAAATATAAAAATCACTTTTAGAATCTCCGAGCACTTTTAAATGTTTTTAAAAATATTATTTTAAAATCCTTTTCGTATGATTTAATCAGCAATTCATGCATTGCAACGTTTATTTTTTCTTCTGAAACTCACCTGAATTTGCTTTTAAATTGATAAAAATCAAGCGATTATTTTAAAAAATCCTGCGTAAATAGGATCCCGATCACACAACACTGTTTTAAAAATGTTTATCAAGAACTTTTCTGAACGAAGAAATTTTTCTTAAAAAACGGATTTTTATTATTGCTCGTCACACCGTCAGCTAAAATTCTGTTTGAATAGTTTTAGTGTTACCCATCAGCTTTTATATCCCATTATGTAGATAGTGATGGTGGGGGTTGATTTCAGACTACACGTACGTGCAAAAGAGGAGAGAATCAAAAACACTTAGCCATCCGGCCAATATGATATGCCTGTATGCTTAGGCTGCTTGCCTGCTTGCTTGCTTGCTGCCCATCCATGCTGGCTCAGCTCAGCTTAGCTCCAAAGCTCCCCCATCTTCTTTTTCTTCATCAACATCGCAACATCATCCTCATCATCGTCGTCGTCGCCATGCATACATATACGATTAAGAGCCTCCCAAAAGTCATCTTCGACAAAGATAATATGTAGCAGAATTCGTAGTTAGTGCAAGAGTATCTTCTACGGATCAGCGTACATTCATCATACATGTACCGCGAGTACATACCTAAGTACGGAATAAACCAACGAATGTATGGACTGAGCGAATAAACGAACAAACAAAGAACCAGCAAAAACATATTCATATATGTAGGTAAAATATCTACACCCGTAGCGCCATATAGAAAAATGTTTCCCCAATGTCGTTGGCGCTCATATGTGTACTTACATCGACGTGCGGATGATTCTCTGCAACAATTTTTTCGCACAGTACACCGTGGAAACGGACCGGAGTCGAAGTCAGTGCTTCAAGTACCTTCAACGTTAATAAAACCATTAAAATCCTATAAAATATTAATAAAAGGCTTTTCCTTGTATTCCTTCGACACACCTACCCAACCTCCAAGACATTGTATCTAATCCTTGTTTGAATCAGGGAACATTATCTTTAAATGTTCCAATTATTGTTGCACATGTTCTTTGCATTCTGTCCACCGGTGATTTACACCGCATAGAAGCGAAAGGACTTAACTGGCATTGGAGGCGTATGAAGACCTTCCTTGGATGCTAAGAAATTATAGTGAAATTTCTACGAATCAGTGTAAATCCTGCGATTGTAATTTTCCTAATGCGCGAAAAGCTTCTCTTCCTCGAGCACTTCTTGTGCAGGCTTTGTTCGACGGTTGTACTCATATTTTGTGCATTTCTAATCCTATAGCTGGATCTCGGCATGCTGCGATGTCCGCGGATTTGCTTTGGAGTCTTATTTTTCCGGAGCGCATACGAATGGAAAATTTTCCAGAGACTACTTGCCAGGCCGCTAGATAGAACGATGATGATAGTAATAATAGTAATAATCACAACGATGAATCTTGCTGGGAAAGAATCGCTTGTTAAGGTTCGCGACGTCGCTGTTAGGTAGTTTAGTTCTAGGGGATCTTCTGGGTAGTTAAAATGATTTGTCTTGATGTGCTAGCGAGTTGCTATAAATCTTTTAAAATTGATTCTTGGAATTGTAAGCCTTTGGTGGCTTCTCTGTGGTGCATGTGTATTATCCAAACTTTGTAATGTGGAGCGTTGTTGCAAGCAACTGATCGTGGCTGAGTTGCTCAAATAAACGAAATAGATTCACGCATTTTATAGTTAGTGCACATGAGAGAAAGGTGGTTGGTAGAAGTTCATGGTCTCTGAAAGCGTGTATTCAAATCGACCATCTCGAATTTGCATTTGCGTAAAAACATAAATCGTTCCAATTGATCAGAGTGTAATTGAAAAAGGAAAAAACACAGCTATGCCTTGAGAAAATATCTTCGAGGTTTTCTTGAATTCCATTTGTTGGCGGAAAGGTGGACTATTCACTTTTGTCTTAATGTTTTAACGCCATCGTGGGATATTGAAAGAATAATGCTTTTGTTTGAAAATGAGTGTCTTTCAGGAATTTTCCATTTTGTCAGAGGCCAGCTTTAGATGTTGCGGAAATTTCAGATATTCATGTTATTTTTGCTAGGTTAACTAAAACCATTAAATAAAAAGAGCGAAGGTTCTTCACTAAATCTCTTAACTTACGTTCAATAATAAAAGGATTGCCAGTGAGTGTTAAATCAATAGTGAAGCTGAGATATCTATATTGTCCTGGAAAAATTAATTTTAAATAGAAAACGTTAAATTGGAAAGTGGATGGTTTATCCTATCTGCAAAAGGAATCCTTCGCACCTGACGAAATATTTAGCCCTTTGCAATGTTGCGAATCCAATCAATAGAATTTTAAAGCAAAGTTGTCCATTAAAATGCCTCAAGAAATTTTCCAATTAACCCTTCTCTGACTGTGGAAATCGACATTTCAGAATTTTATTTTTCTATTGTTTGGAAAATTATTTTTTTATTTTGTAGCAGATATTATTTTCTTCTTAAATAACCCAAAATATTCGTTTAAAAGAGCTACTATCTCCACATAAATCACTCTAAAAGTCATGCAAAATATGACCATCATAAGCATTTTTATTTTTCAGGAAGTTTTCGGTATTTTCCCTTCATTGACTAATTCTAAAAGCGCAAATAAAGGGTGATCCAACCAAAACGCACGATGTTAATTGCAGATAAAACAAAAAGTTTTCAGAGAATCATGTTAATATTTTTTATAATAATAGGAAAATCTATGATAATTATGTGTGAAACAAAATATTCCCCAGATGCTCGTCACGGCTACAGTGGCATACTTCTATCCGATGGTCCATACTTGCAATGACTCTGAGACATAATTGAGGTTCAATGTCGTTAATGTGCTGAATTATCTCATCCTTTAGCTCTTGAATTGTTCTTGGCTTATTGACGTACACATTTTCTTTTAGATATCCCCAGAGAAGAAGTTCAACGGTGTCAAATCACATGATCGTGGCGGCCAATTATCATCGCCACAACGTGAGATAATATGGCCATTTCTCGCGTAAAACAGCCATTGTATCGTTGGCTGGGTGGCAAGTGGCACTATCCTGTGGGAACTACATATTGTCCAAGTCCATAACCTCAATTCCTGGCCAAAAGAATCCCATTATCATCTCGCAATAGCGAACACCATTCACGGTAACTGCTTGGCCGTCTTCATTTTCGAAGAAGTACGGCCCGATGACGCCGCCAGCCCATAAACTTCACCAAACAGTCACTCTTTGTAGATGCATCGGCATTTCAACAATCACTCGTGGATTCTCATTTGCTGAAATGCGGCAATTATCCTTGTTAACGAATCCACTGAGGTGAAAGTGTGCCTCGTCGCTGAAGATGATTTTCTTTGTAAAGTCACCATTCCCTTCTGTCTGTTCAACCAACTATTCGACGTATTGCCGATCCTTGAAATGGTTAGTAGGCTTCAGTTCTTGAGTCAATAGAACCTTTTAAGCGTGTGAATTCAAATATTTATTCAAAATTCACATCAGTGATGTTCGTGAGATGTTGAATTGTTGGGCATGACGACGAGTAAAGGTTGACGGCTCTTCTGCCGCACTAATGCGAACAACAGCAATGTTTTCCGCAGAACGAACTGGACGAGGATGTACAGGTAATTTCACATTTCCTACAGACCCGGTTTGCTGAAATTTGTGCACGATTCTCCCGATTGTGGACACATTTGGCCGATTATGCTGACCAAAAAAATCACGAAGTGCACGATATGCATTTTGATTTGAACGCCCATTTTCGTAAAAGGTTCAACAACCTTAACGCGCTGCTCAATTGTGTACCTCTCCATGATTGAATTTGTCAAACACTGAAACAAAGAAATGTCAAATTAAGTTGGGCGAAAAACTTGACGTTAAGGTATGACTCACACGTAACATCTTGGGTTATGGTTGGACCACCCTTTATATTATCCTCTTCTTCTTCTTAGCACTACAACCCCTCTCGGGCCTTCGCTTCCTGCAAACAGCGCCTCCAACTATCTCGGTCTTCCAATTCTGAAACCCGAGCAGCGATGAACTGTCTTCGTCGACTGAGTCAGACCAGCGTTTCCTCGGTTTCCCCACTGTCCTTCGACCTTCAGTTCTCCCAACCAATACCTTCTTGGGTATCCGTTGTTCGTCCATACGATTCATGTGTCCAGCCCATTGCAGCTTCCGCAGCGTTACAATCGTTGAGACCTTCGGTTCGTCAAAAATTTCATACAGCTCATGATTGTATCGAATTCGCTATTGGTCCCCGTCAAGCTTCGCTCCTATTATTCACTTCAGGACCCTACGCTCAATGGCGTTCAATATATTTGCGAATGCTTGGGTTAGGGTCCATATTTCACACCCATAGCATAACACAGGTCTTATCACAGATTTGTATACTTGAAGCTTTGCTTTTCTGTGTATGCAGCTGGTCTTCAAGATCGTCAATACTGAATAAAATATTTTATTTGCGAGCTGTATTCTTCGGCGTATTTCGTCTCTTTCACTGCCCGTTTTCGTTATTTTGGCGCCTAAGTACACAAATTCGCTAACATTCTCTATACTGTATTCGCCAAGTGTGATATTTTGTGTATTTGAGGTATTTTTCCTCGACTGCGTTATTAGTTTTGTTTTATTTTCATTGATTTGTAGTCCTATTGGTTTTGCTTCGCTGTCGAGTTTCAGGAAAACTTCTTCGGCACTTGTTAATGACCCTGACAGAATGTTGATGTCGTCCGCATAGGCTTCTACTACAACCTCGCGTATCGACAGGTAGCTTCCGTATGACGTACTCTAGAGCCAAATTGAATAGCAATGGGGCCAGCCCATCTACCTGCTTTAGTTCGATATTTGTGTCAAAGGCATCGGTGAGTTGGTTATTGATGCGGACTTGGGAGGTCGTCGACGTCATTGTCATTTTGGTAAGACGGACTAATTTGGCTGGGATGCCAAAGCACAGTACGTTACGATCAATACTGTCGTATGCTTGCTTGAAGTCAACGAAAATTTGGTGTACGTCTATGTTGAACTCTCAGCATTTTTCAAGTACCTTCTTGACTGCGAACAATTGGTCTGTTGTTGATCTACGTGCCCTGAAACTACCTTGATATTCCCCAAAAATACTGTTGACGTATGATCCAATTTTCTTTTCTAAGATATTAGAAAGTACTATATATATATATATATATATATATATATATATATATATATATATATTTATATTATCACGGAGCGATAAAAAAGGTGACAAACAAGCAGGTGGAAGTGATCAATTTTTAGACTATTTACTCTGCATTTTTTTTAATGTAAGAGCCTGCCAGTATCACTTCTTATAAAATCAATTCCTGTAAAACAATAATCGGAAACACACTCCGTATAGATTCACCAACAAATCAGTCTTCGCAGCAAACTCCAATGGTACCCGAAAACACACTTCTTATAACAAACGATTCCTGTAAAACCTTCAGTATGATTTAAACAACCTTTCTTCTCGATGATCAACAAAGGAATGATATATATTTGTTAATCGTAAATTTGGTTACAACGAAAAGTGCTGAATGGACAAGTCTCACATTAGGACGCACGTACATGTGACGACAAGAAATTTGCTGACGCTTGTGGGGCGAAGAATAATTCCAAGCGATGCTTGATACTTTTTATCGCGGTTAAAAATGATGATGATGCGTCCCAATCTGAGAGTGCCAGATTGCACTTTAATCAAAAAACAACTTGGGTATACAGACCTATGCTCATGTCAGAAGGGTTTTGTACTCAACTTACAAAATGCAGTAACCAGCAACGAATAAAATCAAGAAACATGTCATGTTCGAGGATCATACTATTATTAATAAAGTTGAAAGAATTTGGACTTCTGAGGTATTTGTTATAGTTATACCTATAAATATCTCCCTTGATATTTTTTCAGATTTTTAGATTACGGGTGTCCATTCGCGAGGGAGGAAACATATTTTTTGGATGGAAGGTGTCCAATCGCGATGGGGGCACGCGAAAAGTTCGTACATTTCCCCTTCCCCTGCCCCCCTCGGTACTCATAAGGCAATTTTAAGACTTGTTTTGAAAAGATCTCATTGAGACCTTTCCAATGACATTCCAATTTCCAATGACATAGCGGCGGCGCAAGGTCAAAAATTTATGTGGGCAAGATAAGCTCCGCGAGGCCCTACAATGACACAACTGGAAGAATATCAGGGAAATCATACAGCTTAAACAGATTGTTCATTCGTAGAAAAGCACATATTTTTACTCTAACATAAATAAATCAGAGTCTCGTTATCAAGTGTTTTCTCAATTTGAGTCAAAATTGAAAAATCATTAGTTGGACACCGTACACTTCTTTTATAAATCGGTGAGCGGAATTCTATTATCTGACAATTCTATTCCTGCTCTTTCAAGATGATACCACTTGCCGACTAGACTTTAACAATGAGAATTAAATAAACAGAAATTTTCTACTTTTCGCGTTACTAAACTTCTTAATAATTCCATTGTAGTCCATCTTAAATGCTACTCGTATACGAGTATTAGCCTCAATGGATGAAATTCCTAACGCTGAAAGTCTTTGCTGACCCATTGTATTTCTTGACAAGTTCTTAATAAGCTTTAATTTAGAAAAGCTCCTTTCAGTGGAAGCTATATTAAAGGTATTGTTAATAAAATTCGAATTAAAACATAAATGTTTGGGTAAATTTTCTTTAAGTTATTCTGGGTTATGCATTGACGCAGCTGTTCTACGTCTCCGATGCAGGTGGGCGAATTTGGCATAACTGCTTTCAGTTCTTCATACAGTTCATAAGATTGGATGTCACAGCTCTCACCCACTCGTAGGACTGTGTCCAATTTTTAACAATGTTTTAATAAATGCTCTTTTCGAATATTATTGAGTTTGCTTAAATCAAAGAGGAAACCGAAATCTGCAAAATGTGGATTCAAAGATGTAAATCTTGTATCCATACTGCTCATTATGGAATCAATCATAGTATTAAAGAACTCTGTTTAGAACCGAATTTTGGGAGACTGTATGGGTGCATCACTACTTTTGTAAGCGAACATCCTTTTTAAGCAAGCCTTTTATTTTTAAATTCTTTTGACAAGTCATAATTACTTTTTCAATAAATCGTTGAGCGTCAGATAAGCATTATTCGAATCGAATTTAACTATATTCTTTGATCCAGTCACAGAACGTATGCAAATGATCAAGGGTAATGCTTAAATGGATTTCTATGGATTTCCATAATTTGCTTATGATATTCATTCGTGAGAATATTGCATACTATGAATATATAATAAACTCTAAGCTTAGAATTTCATATAGAACTGAATCACAATCACTGAGTGTATCGGATTCTTCTGTGTGATTTTTTAAGCTCTCGATACATTCAATAACATCATCAAATTGGAATAATATGGCTTTAACTGCTTCGATCCTGCTTTCCTACCTTGTGTCTGATAAAGGCTTTAAAGTAAGTTTTAATTTGCCTTTGATAAACTTCCAGCGTTTGCTTGACCTTGCAAATAACAAGTAAATTTTTGAATCAAACCAAAAAATATTTTTGCTGCCATGGAAGAATTAGCTGCATCTACTAACCGCAGGTTCCAACTATGACAGCTGCAAGGTGTACTAAATTCCCGCAGATTAATACTAAAAATTCGAGTTTTATCTTTGTTTTTTATGCCTACCATGTTCGCATCATTGTCAAGTACTGCATTAGTTAGGTAGCACCCAGTTGACTCAGCGAAAAAAAGAAACCCATTAAAATGTTCTTCTATTTTATCGGTTATGTTGCAAAATCATAATACGACAGACATTTATTCAACTCGTCTATAGTCTCTTGTGCAGTCAAGCAAAATATAATAATATTTCGCCTCTTTAACCCTTCAAATCACTTCTCCGGTCACTCTTTATGCCATTAGCCTTATCAAATCAATTTGAATATCGTGGCTTAGATAAACTGTTACAAGTTGTTGGTCATTAATACGTTTCAAGTCTATGAAGTTGCCGGAATTTTCACTATAGTCTATTCTAACATATTCTCTATGCCCTCTGTATGCAGATTATGCGAGGCTAAGAAGCTAATGATGTCAATTAATCTTGCAAATAAATTGTACCAATGTTTTTGTGATTCATGAATTAGCCTTTCGTTTTCTTTATCTATTGTTTTCCCATGCTTAATTTGCTTCTCAAATGTTCATCATTGAAACATAAATGACATATGTTCTCTGGTATTCTCGTGTCTTTTTAAAATATTTGCTAAGTGTTTCCAGTCACAGCATCCTTCCTGAACTATCTGACTGCGAGAATTGCTAAAAAGTCTACACGGAAAACAGTAAACTTTGTTTTGATAACTAGGATAAACCAGCCAACGACGATGTTGAGTTTCACCATTACTGAGTGCTCTTAAAAAATAAAAATGAGAAAAGTGCCCACGATCATCATCTTTCAGATAACTATTATCGTCGTTATTTGATGGCTGCATCGGACCACTTTGAACAATATCATGACGTTGAGAATCAGTTAGGGGATACGACTACATTACTGGATCAGAAGTTATAAACGCTTCTTTGATAATGTCGCTTTCATCACCGTTAACTGACCGAGAACTTATTTGTTGCTCAGAAATTTCGCTCTCCACCTCAGATTCTGATTCGGTAGAGCTTGATGCTATTTCTTATTCCGAGTATAGCTTACTACTCAATACATCTGAAGAACTTTCCAAATTAAATGAAATATTGGCTATTGCACTATCCAACGTCAAAAAAATTAATTCATCTGATTTTGTCATGCTATGAGAGTTTTTTTTAGGTATTTCATCAGTCCTGAATCTAAAGCCCGATCTGATAACACGCTTTCAGCTTTCTTTTGGGTTTTGCGGACCCAGATTCCCATTTTCTCCCGATATCTCTACCTCTCTTGCGACCTGGGCATGGCATGCCGAACGTTGTTTAACTAACAATGAACCTATTAACAATAATAATAATTTTGTTTTGACGTATATACCTACAGTCACTCCACATGTCAGTTAGTTTATGAAAAATTACCTTAACTAGCTCACTGAAATTCTATTTGAATAAATCGAGCTGATCAACAATCACTACGTTTTAATTTAATAGTTATTATTCTCAAACCTTCAACAATATTACTCATTCTCACTCACAATAAAATAATAGAAATGCTTATGGTGCCCTGCTTTGTCTTAGGAGATACGGAGAAAGAATGGAAGTATATACGAACCAACCGAAATCAGAATCGTTTGCACGTACGGAACTCCCTTGATAGCCCTTGCCATGTTCATCAACGCATGTTGCATTTGGCCTCGCACACTAATAAATACTCAGTATTCTTTCTCATAAGTAGCGGGGGGATGAAAATAACCTGAATGCCGATTCAAACCTTTTTTGGTATACTTACCACGGTCCTTGAATCAAATTAAACGGCGCATAACGTATGTTTTACATATACCCGTTGGGCTGGTTTCTGTCGTCCGTTGTTAAGTGTTGACTGGGATACACTGCGACTTATGATGGCGGGTTCATTATGTGTATAACATAAAACTTTGCGCATGATGAGTTGCATAAAAATTGCATATCCTGTCAAGATAAAAGGTGTTCCCACGGTAAACGAAACTAAGTCTTTATATCGTTTTAAGGTTAATATTGATTATTGGAATGGTGTGCTTGCCCATTATGCAAATTTCCCAGCCCAAACATTTAGTGAGATTTGCATATGTTAGTAAATGCCATCGGATACCTCTTTTGAGCTTCACGGAAGCGTGCTGAAATTCTACGAAAGGGTCAAGGATAGATATCACACCAAAGATAGGAGTGCAATGGTGATGTGAGCGACAACATTGAGGGCGGTTGCGAAAGAATCCTGTAAGCCAAGATGATCGCCGCCGATGGTCTCATCCGTCCTACATGCCTTACTTTAGTTGAGTTGGTCGTGGTCATTATTTCAGTATGCTGTACTATGGACTGGACAATTTATGTGTAACGCCAAAATGCTAGCAAGCCGAATGGTTTTATTGTTTAGCTTTGAGTAAAATCATTGAAGCAGTTGAGGAAAAATACCTCAAATACACAAAATATCACACTTGGCGAATACAGTATCGGAAATGTTGGCAAATTTGTGTATTAAGACGCCAAAGAATACAGCTCGCAAATAAAATATTTTATTCAGTTTTGCCGATCTTGAAGACCAGCTGCATACACAGGAAAACAAAGCTCCAAGTATAGAAATCTGTGATAAAACCTGTGTTATGCTATGGACGTGAAACATGGACCCTAACCCAAGCATCCACAAATATATTGAACGCCTTTGAGCGACGGGTCCTGGAGCGAATAATCGGAGCGAAGCTAGACGGGCACCAATGTCGAATTCGATACAACCATGAGCTGTATGAAACTTTTGACGAACTGGAGGTCTCAACGATTGTAAGACTGCGGAAGCTGCAATGGGCTGGTCACATGAATCGTATAAACGAAAAACGGCTACCCAAAAAGGTATACGTTGGGAAAAGTGAAGGCCGGAGACAGGTGGGGAAACCGAGGAAGCGCTAGTCTGACTCGGTCGACGAAGACAGCTCATCGCTGCTCGGATTTCGAAATTGAAGGACGCGGTCAATGGACCGAGACAGGTGGAGGCGCTGTTTGCAGGTAGCGAAGGTCCGAGAGTGGCTGTGCTGTTAAGAAGAAGAAGAAAATTATTCACATCAAAGTTAAAATTTTATTGAGTTAGAAAAGACTCTCAAGGCCCCTATAGTGTGAGGCCGCAGACGGTCGCCCACATCGCTCACACCTTGCGCCGCCACTGATCGGGATCCGTAACGGTTGACTTACTGGTCATCCCATTCATTGTATTGATGGATTTAAATTACAATACAATATCTTTCGCAAATATAGGAATGCGACGAAAAAGACGTTAGATTTTTTCAATCAATGTCAATCAATTATTAAGTGTTGGATGGTTAAGAGTATATATTTTATTCAAGAATTTAATCAAAATATTTGATAAATGCACGTATATTTGCACGTATATATATAGCCTATCTTACGATTTCAGAATGTATGTCATTTTTTGTAGTGAATCCAAGTTGTTGAGTTTAATGCGCTTGCCAAACAAAGATTAACGTAAAGGTAATAAACTGAAGATTTTTTTCATGTTTTAAACGTATTTAATAAATTCTCCAGCATATAACTTTTATACGTATGTATTCGTAGTTGAAAGAAGAAAGAATATATTTTTTAGCGTATAATTCACGCTGAAAAAAAATATTTATTGCACACGAAGGCATTAAAAAATTTTTTATGATAAAAATTAATTTTGTGAATTCCTTTATAAAATTGCTCGGTTCAATTAGTGTACGAGTATTAAACTTTTAAGTATTAAAACTATTTTAATTTTGTGAAAACTTCTGCCTCTATATTTGAAGTTCCGACTTGCCAGTTTTTTTTTTGCAATTTTGCTGCTACGCACTTTTCTTTCTTGTACACTTTGCCTTTGAATGTTTTGATACCGCGTCAAAAGGTTTCGAACATAAACTTTGAGGAGCTTTAGGCTTTAGCCATCAGTGCAGAAACAAGGTGATTAAAAAGGCTTCACGGAATCAGTATGCATATTTCCTTTGTGTTTTATAAGCTTCCCGAGAGTTAAAAACGCTATTCTATGGTCTCTAGATCTATAGTTGCTTACCTTAGTAAGCAAAGCAAAGCCATGATCCTTTTTCGTTTTTGCGCTATAATTCCTAATTTTTGTAACATGTTAGACAATTTAAACTCAAACTGGACTTTATCAGTTAGCAAAATAACAAAATGAAATGATAACGACGATCAAGTGATGGTCAAAACGGGACACTTGTACGATTAGCATTTCCAAGGAAGAAATTAAGAGGAGGACCTAACTGACGATTAAGTATGCTGGAAATTGGACAAAATATGGTTTAGTTTACGATAAAATTTATTTATTCAAGATAGACATTTATTTATTCACGATAGACATGCAACCAATATACATATAAACCAGAGGATAAGTCAAGTCAAATATATGAAAGTAAAAATTAAAAGTACTCATAAGTAACGTAAAAATGAAAAATTAAGGAAATTTATAATGAGGAAAAAGGACCAAGGCTATGATTATTATGATTTCACGGTAGTCGTAAAAAAAGCGACTTAAGAAAAATTTCAGTGCAGACAAAAAGACCACTTTAGGTCGTTGAAGATCTACTAGCACGTTAAAAAGTAAAACCAGGCAGGCTAATGACAAAAGATTATCGAAAGGGTCGAAGACAAGACATTCGTTCAGGAATGTACTGCAAAATATCAAGGAAGGCAAGATATCAAGGAAAGCCTAACGTTCACTATAGGGATAGTAAGGTGTATGTAATTTAAAAAGTAGTTAACGGGTGAAGCCTGAAGCTGTACTGATATCAGAGCATCAATTCAGTAATGCCGATGAAGAGACCAGACTTGGAAGCAAAACTCTAAACAAAGCGAAATAAAGCGATCTTGGAAAAGATTTTGGTGAACCATTTACAGAACCTTAGAATGAAAATACGAGTAACCACGTTAGACGCCTTAGAAAGAAAATTTATTTTTGTGGCAGGAAATCGAAGGCTGTTTTCGTCTGGAGTGTCAATCTTAAAACCTAGCCTGGAACCATTTGACAAATTACTTCGCGCTAGGCTTCGTTGTCCTAAGCTTTGAAGCGGGTGATAGGAATATCTTTTCTAGTAGAAAGGGAGGGATAGCTAAGGGAAAGACCCCGCCTGATGCTTCATTATGCCCTGTTTATAGATATGAACTGCTTGAACGTAATGTGCTACTCGGGTCTATTTGTCAGGTGATATAAGCATCTCTCCGACTATGATTTTTGGGGAAAGCTTTCCAAGTTCAATGGAGAGATCACGCTGCAGCCTATCTCATCTTTTGCAGACAAAGAAGATGTAGTATATTTATCCACCTTTCCTGTACAAAACATACAGTCGGAAGACCGTGACTAACTAAGCTTACGCAGGCAAGATCAAAAATATCCGTGCCAGCTCTAGAGTTTGGTTAGGTAGAAGTCAGTCCACCTTGCCTTCGATTAAGCCGGGCGTGGGCCACTTTTACTTTGTGTCGCTCTTCCAGGACTGTGGCCAATCGATGAGAGAGCGTTGGCTTTCCATCTTAACGACCTCTCCCCTGTCGCCTTCATACACTGCCTATCCGGAGACTATTTGATACGCAGCAGCAATCCGAAACGCCCCTTGTCTTTATACCTGTGCCAACTGCTTTCGGTATAGTTTTTTACTGAGAGCGTCCCCCCATAGCTCTGATCCGTAGAGTAGTATAGGTTGCACCGCACTTATTAGGAGTTATTAACTTGATGAGGTAAATCCCTCTATATTTCCAATCAATCAGATGAGTACAGCTACTCGTGCTGCAGCCTTATCAGCTGTTGCCTCAATTTGCTCAGAAAACATCATCTTCGAGTTTATCAATATGCTCATGTATTTTAAAGCTGGTTTGGTTTCAACAGATGAATCTCCGATACTAATAGTCATCACCTTGGGAATTCTTTTCTTTGCCAAAGTGACCAATTTGGTTTCCACTGCGCGCAGATGCGTACTGGACCACACTCACTACTTCACCGATAGATTTGATGGTGGAGCGACCTGCTTTAAAGCCATACTGCGGTGGAGATAGTTACCCAGCTCTATTAATTATAACTTGTTTCTTGAAAGATTACAGCGCCCTTTACCAGCTGAGACTTAGAAATAGTCTAAGAAAATTCAAAAAATTGCATCCAGGGTATTAACGATAATTAGAACTAAGAAAAGAAAATACTATGACGACCAATTGAGAAGTATAGATGTAAGCTTATCGAGCAACAACGCAAGATAAGCATACAAAGTAGTGAAACGCCTGAAACGTGGATATCAGCCCAAAACCACGCTCTGTCGTGATGACATCGGCGATATCATCGCTCATGAAACCAAAATTAAGGAAAGTTGGGTATCATATTTTAAGAACCTCCTTAATCTTCCGCACATCACCACTACATAGGAGCCTATAGATGTTCCCGGTGAATTTCCATTGGCCCCACCAACTCTGGGTGAAGTGTGTTCCATCATCAAAGCCCAAAAGAATAATAAAGCGCCGGGTATTGATGAGATTCGAGTGGAGCTTATCAAGTATGGTGGCAGCAATGTTCATAAAACTATTCACAAAGTCATCCAGCACATTTTGAAAGAAGAGCTTATGCCGAAAGAGTGGAGCCAGTCAATTATATACTGTTCCAAATAATGCTTTGCTTTGACATCCCAGCCAAATAAGTCCGTCTTACCAAAATGACAATGACGTCGCCGACTTCTCAAGCCCGCATCAACAACCAACTCACTGATGCCTTTGACACAAATATCCGACCAAAGCAGGAAAATGGGCTGGCCCCATTGCTATTCAATTTGGCCCTCGAGTACGTCATAAGGAAGCTACCTGTCGATACACGAGGTACATTGATATACAAGTCGAGCCAAGTAGAAGCCTATCCGGACGACATCAAAATTCTATCACGGTCATTAACAACTGCCAAAGAACTCTTCCTGAAACTCGACAGCGAAGAAAAACTAGTAGGGCTACAAATCAATGAGAATAAAACAAAGCTCATGACGCAGTCGAGGAAAAATACCCCAAGCATAAAAAATCTCACACTTGGGGAATACAGTATCGAAAATATGAGCAATTTTGTGTATTTACAATAGGTGTCAAACTAACGAGAACCAGTAATAAACGAGGCCGAACAGGCCGAAGAATACAGGTCGCAAATAAAATATTTTATTCAGTTTTGACGATCTTGAAGATCAGCTGCATACACAGGAAAACAAAGCTCCAAGTATACAAATCTGTGAGAAGACGACAAAGACAGTTCATCGCTGCTCGAACTTTGAAATTGGAGGACGCGGTCAATGAATCGAGACAGTTGGAGGCGCTTTTTGCAGGAAGCGAAGGACCGAGAGGGGCTGTAGTGCTAAAAAAAGAAGAAGATTAAATAGATATCATTTGGCTTAGGAGCAATTTGTCACTTTTGGTTCCTTGATGGGTTTTGATGTAAAAATAGTGGACGGTGTTGTTATCAGCCTTCACCGAGTCCTTCCACTTCACTTACGCTCTAACTTTCAAAAGTTCATTTGAGTAGCGATTAAAGTCGTTTGACACATATTGACATAAATGGATCGTCGTACAGACTAAATAAGCCTTCAATCAGTTCCATATGAGAGTGCCCAACTGGATAGCCTGCGATTATGTGTGAAATAAAATATGTCTAGTGGACCAAAATCTGACTAAATCGAAGCAGTGGCAACGCTTCACTTAGTATTTACTTGTCCTGGAACCAGAACAACAGCTTCAGATAGGATTGCATTAATGGTACCGACTATCGCAACGTATAAAAGACTGCTCTTTTGGGATGCGAAACGTTCGATCTTTGAATAACTTGCGGCATTTTTTGGATGAAAAAAAACAAATACACAATCAACATCTTCGTAGCGCAAGAAACCATATGACACGGTGAAGACGCATTTGACATGCAAACGCACACCATCTTTAAAAGGAAAATCGCAAAGAAGCCATGAGTTCAGAATGTCTTTCATTGTTGACAGTGCTTCAACACCGACCGACTTCAAGCCCATTAACGAAATGATCTAAACAGTTCTTATCATAACCAAATTCTTTGATGTATGGTTGATCAACTATCATAAACCTACAAAAGACAAGGAAGAGGCACCCTGGAACGCGTGTGGGTGCATTGCCGTCAAACGATATAAACATTTTTCTGGGTGAGCAATGAAACATCAGTTGAGAAATGCTGCATAGAGGAACATTCGGAGGGCACAGCCTTCATGCAGATACCAGTGACAGTGGGCAGCGCCTGATAGACTTTGCTACTTGTAGAGGCTTCACAGTAAGTTCCATAAACTTCCAACATCGAGACATTCACAAGAGAACGTGGGCATCCCCAGAGGGTCGCACTTTCAACCACATCGAGTATGTTTCATGTAAAAACGAGCGACCACCAGCATTTTCGACACGCGCTCAATCCACGATGCTGTCTGTGATTTGCCGCATCTCCAAAAGCTGTAAACAAAGAATATCAGATACCCCAAGGTACTAGACAAACTAAATGATAACTCAGTAATGTCCACATATATGTCAGTCGCATCAACATATCCCCGCAGGTGGGAGAATGTAATGATGACATCAAAATCAGGTGGAAGACAGTAAAAGAAGCGGTAACAGATGCAGCCGAAGAGGCTATTTTTCTTTGGTCGGGGCACAGAAGAAAAACACAATATTCTCCGATGACAAGCTTAAAGTGTGCCGAAGAAAAAACTGACTGACCATCAACAGCAAGTCCAAAAAAAACATGACCCTCAATTAAACAACTAACAGATGGCTTCATTTCGCGAACAAGCGTTTGAAAAAGTGCACAAAGAGCAATCATAGGTCACCTAGTCGAAATTAAAAACTGATGTCTCGAATATTTGCAGAAGCTACAACAACCTCAACAACTACTGAGCTGTAAACATTCCAGAAGCAGAACAAGAGGCCCCAGTCTCACCGCCAACCAAAGACGAAACGAAATATAGGCAGCAGAAAGGGACTTCGGACTTCGGCTCTTGGAATATATGGAATCCCAGCAAAACTGCTCCAAAGAGGAGGCCCCCATATAAGTAGCCTTCTCCATCGACTAATATGCAGAATATGATCAAAGAAGCAAAAGGGAAACAAATTAAGTTGTGAAAATTATAGAGGCATTGCTCTACTGTGTACGTCTTATAAAGTCCTCTTCGAAATTATGGAAAGAAAATTAAAGCCGTACCATCGAAGAGTATCAGCGAGAGTAAAGTGGACCATCTACAACTGACCAACTATTCCCAGTTAAGCAGGAGTACGAAAAGTGCTGGGAATATAACATCGACGTGCACCAACTCTTTGTAGACTTCAAGCAAGCATACTTGTATGACAGTATCAACAGAAATATACAAATTGATACTTGACTTTGGCGTCCCAACAAAACCAGCCCGCATGGTCAAGGTCACGATGCTAAGCACAGAGTCCCAGGTCAAGGTAAATGGTGAACTAACGGACAGCTTCCTTATGGAATCAGGCTTAAAGCAAGGGGATAGACTTGCCCCAATGCTCGTTAATATTGCGCTTGAACACGTGATCAGGAAGACATCAGCTGAAACCTTGAGTACGCTAACGTTCAAGTCCACACAATTCGTAGCATATGCTAATGACGTTAATATTATGGCACCTTTAATCTTAGATACCAAAGGAGCATTTCTGGGCCTAGAATCTGAAGCGGACTTAATTGGCCAACGAGTTAATAAAATTAAAGCTAAATTCATAACTCAAACCAGGAAGAAAACTCCAGTTCGACTGAAACTGATCTTAGGCGACTATAATCTTGAAAGTGTCAATAATTTTGTGTATCTTGGAGCCAACCTGAATAGAAATGGACGAGTTTGGATGCCGAATAAACGCCGCAAATAAAGCCTTTTGCTCCGTGCTTCTCATTCTAAGGCTCAGAGTTATGCACCGGCAAATCAAGCTCCGCATTTACAAGACAATAGTCAAACCTGTGCTGTTATATGGAAGAGAAACATGGACCCTAACGAGCAAATCCGAAAAAGCAGTGGACGAATTTGAACGCAAACTGCTCCGGAAAATCTACGCCCAAGTGAAATGACGAACAGAGTGGAGACTACGTTACAACGATGAGTTGTATGAACTCTTTGACGATGCACCTGTTTCCTCTTGCGTAAAGTGACGTAAATTGCAATGGGCGGGCCATGTAGAAAGAATGGAAGAAAACCGGCTACCAAAAAGAATATTGACGGGAAGCACATAGTAGGCGCCCAGCGGGGAGACCGAGGACTCGATAGGAAGACACAATAGAAACTGACAGCAGATCTTGTTGGGAATAAACAACTGGCGGACAAGGTCGCGGAACCGTGATGATCGGAGGAAACTAATCGTGGAGGCCAAGGCCCGGCTTAGGCTGTCGCGCCAGCGTGATGATGCATTTCCACCACTAAACCTCGCTCCAGTGCATTTCTTCTGTTTTTAGTGACTCATAGTTCCTTTGTTTCGTTTATTTCTTTGCATTGGCAATGAATTGTCCAACTCAGACGTTTTTTCACAGAAAATCTAAGAAACATCTAGTGCAATTGTCTTTCTAGTCTAGTAGACACATCATCTCATCTTCAAATGCTGAATCAGAATACGGATTTCCTCTCGTACATATATCTACCACATTGATTTTGGATGGTACCCAGAACCACTTTTCGGCCTGGGTGAGTTGTAAAATTTCATCAATCCTTGATCCGACGAAACACTGTACTCTTTTGTTTGTTTGAATTCATTTCAATAGTTTTTGGCTATCCGGCCTATAACAATGTTTGCGCGTTGGTATATTCCAGTATTTTTGTACTTCAGATGCTAGTCTGCATCCCATTATGGCAGCTAGCAATTCCAATTTCGGGGTTGTGATCGTTTTTAACGGTGCTACTGGTGCCTTTGCAACGATTATTATTTTACTCGTATACATAAACACGTAGCATATGCTTCTTCGGTTGCATGGCTAAAATTAGGAATCTCTGCCGCTGTGTTACAGGGTATGAATCTTGGAATGTTGATCTCCAATGATTTTTGCAATTTACTCAGCCATGTTTTCCACTGCTGATATCCCTTTTCTCCAATGCAGTCGTCCCACCCGATTTTCCCACGCCATATTTGTTGTAATAGAATATGTATTTTAATTGAAATTAGGGTTAGCAGCCCTTTTGGATCAAATACTGACATCGCTGTTTTCAAAACTTGTCGTTTTGTCGGCTCTTTCATTCCATTAATAATTTTAGGATGAATGTGAATATGTTAGAGTTTGAATTCCATGACATTCCTGATATACATTGAATTTCTGGTATTTTGATGCCAAACTCTGACCTGTGGGTTTTCGCCACGAGTTTTCCCGGGATGTGTTGCAGCACTTGAGGGGAGTTACTTACCAAGTTTGTCAATTCGAAACCTCCTGGACTATGGATCTAAATTACTTCCTTTATTTTCGTGATAGCATCTGCAATTTTACTTGGATCTATCCAATAATCATGAATATAGTGTTTCTCAATAATTGCTTAACACGCATCCGGAAAACAACCATGGTTCTTTACAAATTGCACTAGAAATAGGAATGACTTCTTTCTAAACACCAAAACCAGCGTTGCCTTCACACTTTAAATTCTGGGTGGTATATTCGGCTTTACGGCCCTCCATAGAAAACCCTGTGTGAAACTGTCCAAATCCGTGATGTCAATTCGATTAAATATTTCATTTATATCGGCAACATATGCTTGAAGACTCCAAAGAGTGACGTTATATAATCGGATCCTAATAGACGGAAGTCATTTAAAAATTTATCTTTAATTCTGGCGGCAGCGTTGAATACAACCCCAAACATCTTCGGTTTGTTAGGCTTTTTACGGTAAAATGCGGTAGAAACCAAACCTCGAAATTTCATTCTGTCTATCTTTTCTAAATCAGCTTCTGAATTGCAAAGCTCTCGTCCTAGTCATTTTTCTAGGAAATCAAGTAGTCACAAAGCATCTTTCCTTGTTTCTGGAAATTTTCATGAATTCTCATTGCAAGGTAAAGTTACTTCATATTTTCTGTTTGCTTTCCCGATGTTTTCCTTTGCTATTTCTAGAGCTAATTCTTCACACGCTGGAATCCTCCTCGTCTTAGTTTGACGAACTTCAAAATTCTTTAACGTTAGATACTATTTGCAGCTAGTTAATGAATGCTTGTGTGCGATCCATATCAAAGCGAAATTCTTCAAAATATGGTTGATAAATGTGCACGCCCTGACCGAAAGAAAGAAGGAAACGTTCTACAATCATCTGGAAAGACTAGTTGACTCATTGCCTATAAACGAATTCTGGGTGATTTTTACGCTAAGGTTGGCAATGAGCTATCTCATCGGGGAACGACTGGTAGTCATACCCTCGACTTGCTTCCCACATTGACGCATTCGTAAGATGACCTCGAAACTACCGGATCGCAACACACAAAACCAGATCGACCCTGTTCTGATCCAACAACTTTGGGCCTTGAGCATACTTGACGTCCGTTTTTACCGAGGAGCCAATTCTAACTCAGATCATTACTTAATCAAATTAACTTATCGATGTCGTGTGTCAAAGACGTATTCGGCGAAGACAAGCGCGCTGCGAAAATTCAACATAGGAAGGCTCCAAATGGCGTCTGTGGAAAAAATTTCACGGGGATCCTACCAGCTGGCTCCCATCTTATCAGACACGTCGCTGAAAACAAGCAATGAGCTATGGATAGAAGTGAAAGCGGCTATTAAGATCGTGGCAGAACAGACAATTGGACATCGAGCCTGACACAATATAAATGATTGGTTCGATGATGAGTGTTAAAATGCGTCAGACCGAAAGAATCAGGCGTACAAAGAATACTTAGGTAGGAAAACCAGGACGAAGAGCGAACACTATGAAAATCTCAGAGGAGCAGTGAATACGATAATTAGACTTAAGAAAAGAAAATACTATGACGATTAATTGAGTAGTATCGATGTAAGTGTTGCGAGCAACAAAACAACGCGAGTATCAAAGTAGTGAAACGCCTGAAACGAGGTTATTAGCTCAAGATCACGCTCTGTCGTGATGACAACGGCAATATCATCGCTGATGAAACTAGGGTTCAGGAAAGATGGGCATCATATTTCAAGAACCTCCTTAATTCTCCACACAGCTCCAGAACATTGGAGTCTATAGATGTTTCAAGAGAGCTCCCATTGGTTCCACCAAATCTGGCCGAAGTTTGTTTCACTATCAAAGCCCAAAAGAATAATAAAGCACCGGGCGAGGACGAGATTTCAGTAGAGCTCATTAAATATGGTCAGCAGTGTTCAGAAAGCTATTCACAAAGTCATCCAGCACATTTGGCAACAAGAGCATATGCTGAAGGAGTGGAACCGATCAATTATATTCCCTATCCACAAAAAAGGTGACAAGCTACAGTGCGAAAACTATGGAGGCCTATCACAACTTTGTACGGCGTACAAAATATTTTCAAAGACCGGATCATACGCTAACAGTATTGTTGGGGAGTATCAAGGTGGTTTTAGAGCAGGTAGATAGACAAGAAACCAATTGTTCACTGTCAAGCAGATACTTGAGAATTTCGGGGAGGTCAACATAGACGTACACCAAATTTTCATTGACTTTAAGCAAGCATACGACAGTATTGATCGTAACGTACTGTATCAAATAATGGTTTGCTTTGACATCCCAGCCAAATTAGTCCATCTTACCAAAATGACAATGACGTCAACGACCTCCCACGTCCACATCACTAATCAATTCACCGATGCCTTCTACAAAAATATCGGACTAAAGCAGGGAGATGGGCTGGCCCCATTGCTATTTAATTTGGCTCTGGAGTACGTCATAAGGAAGATACCTGTCGATACACGAGGTACATTACTATACAAGTCGAGCCAAGTGGTAGCCTATGCTATGGCACCTACATTTTGTCACGGTCATTAACAACTGCCAAAGAACTTTTCCTGAAACTCTACTACGAAGGAAAGCAGGGCTACAAATCAATGAAAATGAAAGAAAGCTCATGGTTCAGTCGAAAAAAAAAAATACACAAAATATAACGCTTGGCGAATATAGTACTGTAAATGTGGGCAAATTTGTGTATATAGGCACCAAAATAACGAGAACTCATAATGAAAGAGACGGAATACGCTGAAAAATACAGCTTGCAAATAAAATATTTTGTTCAGTTTTGACGATCTTGAAGACCAGCTGCATACACAGGAAAACAAAGCACCACGTATACAAATCTGTGATGAGACCTGTGATATGCTATTGGTGTGAAACATGAACCCTAACCCAAGCATTCGCAAACATATTGAATGCCTTCGAGCAACGGATCCTGACGCGAATAATCGGAGCAAAGCAAGACGGGGACCAATGGCGAATTCAATATAACCATGAAGAGCCAGAGGTCTCAACGATTGTAAGACTGCGGAAGCTGTAATGTAAAATAGCAGCAAATATAAAAACAAAGAAGAACATGTTGGGTAGACAGAGCTATGCTCATGTCAGAAAGGTTTTACACTTACGAGGTGTGCCAATTAAGTAATGAGACTAATTCCATGAAAACCGTATATTTAAAAATGATTCTACAACTCTGTCATTCCCTTCAAAATAGTCCCCTTGGGCAGTTATACAACGATTCCAGCGTGTTTTCTATGCTTCCATGCTTCGTTCGACTGGGATGTTCGCGAGTACCCTCGTCACGGCCACCTGGGTTTCCGTAATCGACTCAAAATGGGTTCCTTTGACCGCCGATTTTGTTCTAGGGAGCAAAAAAAGTCACAGGGTGACATATCGGGCGAATAAGGCATTCAAACTGTTAAATGCCGATCTTCACGGATTATGGCGTGCACACGCTACGCATTCGCGTCAGTCCGCACATCGACTGGTCTCCCGCATCGCGCCTCGTCTTCCACGCTATCACGCCCCTCCTTAAACTCTTTATGCCATCGAAACACCTGGACAGGATTAAGAGCACTACCACCATGCACTTTCGCAATTTTAGCGTACGTTTCCGAAGCTGTTTCGCTCAATCCGGCGCAAAATTTTATCGCGACGGGTTGCTCTTGATTTCGTTTCTCCATTTTCGCGACGAACACCACCAACACACGTCTACTCAACACAACACAGCAGGCAAACTAAACAAGCTAGAGCGATTGTGAATATATCATTGAAGAGGAGAAAGATGCTGGAGAAGGGGAAGGGAATTTCAAGGTCGCAGGTTTACCACAAGCGCGGCAATAAAATCAGTCTCATTACTCAATTGCGACACCACGTAACCTACGATGTGCAGACATAGAATGAAATAATTCAAGAAAAACCACAGAAAAGAAGAAGAAATACCATTTGACTGCTTCATCAATTCTATCGCTGCGAATATCGCATGACAGAATGTGATCCACCGAGTTGCTTATAAAATTTAGTTTTGGTACAGGCCCATGCACTATCTGAGTGATGTTTTGGATACTATTGGAGATTCGTTGGATGTTTGTATGATTTGCCATGACACAATGAGATTTGAATAATTTGTCCAATCGGCAATATTGTTTCGACATCATCCTCCCAAGCAGAACAATGTATGAAAATGGCTCCTTTAATTTCTGGATATTGCAGCTTTGGGACGGGAGTTTCAACCCTTTAACAGTACGCACACCTTTCAACTTGAAGAATACTTCTTACTGATTCTCCGCTCGAATTTCAGCTTCGACTTTTTCGTATGTATCTCCGGTCCAACGATAACGAAGAGGTGTGGTTGAACCTTTTAATCCGAGATCTAGAGCTAATTAGGAATCCACTAGTGACGTAGTGCTGCCCTCATCGATGTTTGCCTTTACTTTCATTTCCTTTCAATTGTACGTAAACTATTTACAGCATGGCTTTAATGTTGGAATGATCGTTAACGGCCAGTTGCATTTTCGCACGTTTACTGGATACGTGTTTATGCAGCATTCGAAGATGGAACCGTTGGCAATTTTCACTTTTCACAGCTTTCTATTATTGTAATTGCCTTGTAGTGATCAAACAAACACAGCAAGCATTGGCCTTTTGAGCAAGTTTCCATCTGCCTTTAACGTCAGCACTTTTGAATTTCTCGCATCTATTGTGTCTAGTTTTGCATATATGTATGCCATCTTTCCTTAGGCTTCTCGGTGGTTGTGAATTTCGGCGTGGACTGTGGAGTGCCCGTACAAACAGGTTTTTCACTTCGGATCGACGTCAGCGTTACGTTGAAAAATCTTAAATGGTTTCGCTGTTCCGATCAATTTGACTGTTAACCAGGTGTTCGCCCCATTTGTATTAACAGATGTGGTGGTAACTTGTTACAAGGCTCAATAATAAGCTCTTTGTTTTACCTGAATTCATCCAAACTGCCAATCGCAGCAATGCTCTTGATTTCGTTTCTCCATTTTCGTGACGACGACACAGCAGGCGAACTAAACAAGCTGAGCGATGATAAATATATCAATGGAGAGGGGAAAGATTCCAGGGAAGGGGAAAGGAATTTGAAGGTCGCAGGTTTGGCACAAGCGCGGCAATAAAATCAATCTCATTACTTAATTGTATATATATATATATATATATATATATATATATATATATATATATATATATATATATATAGGTATATATATATATATATATATATATATATATATATATATATATATATATATATATATATATATATATATATATATATATATATATATATATATGAGCACTTCTTCTACTTTTTGCCAAAGTTGGTCGCGGCAGGTTCTTGGATTTTGTTCAAATTTTAGTGTGATATCAGGCATGATGAAGAAACACTCTCTGTAAATTTTTAGAAGAGCAGTGCTCTTCAGAAGGGCCAAAACCAGCTGTTTTTTACTCTTTTTTGACATGCTATATCTCGGCATCCCGTACACGGATTTTAATTTAGCAGCGCTCATGTTTTAGGTCTTAAATTCTAGTTTTCACAAAAAAAAGCCCTTTCCGGCTGGTGCTGCCAACGGGGATTTTTTATTATCACCCATGAGAAAAACTAAAGATCATAATATGTATTTGTTACTGTATTAATCGTTATACAGGGTGCGTACGGTATTTAAGGACATGAATAAATGTGTCTATAACTTCGCGATTTTTTTTTTGATTTTTCTTCCTTTTCAGATAAGAAATGGCGGACTACATCATCACTCAAGAAATGAAAAGACATGCTGTCATCGTCGCTATATGTGCGAACCATACAGATTTTTCTTAATTGCGCCCGTTTATTTGTGTATAAGGTTTGCCGTGAGTTGGAAGCATCAGGAGGCGATACAGAATCGGTTGCGAAACGCAAAAAGCACAAACAACGTTCCGACACTGTCCGATCTGCAGAATTTTTAGAGCAAGTGCAAGCGATCATAGACGAGGACCCTTCTAAATCAATGAGGGTCCTTGCGAGTGAGCTTCATGTTTCTGAGCGCCTTATTCGTAGAGTTGTCCACGAAGACCTTCGTTATAAGTCTTACGTGATGCGCAAAGAACAGTTTATGTCGGAACGAAACGGGAACAGAGAGTTCTTCAATCAAAATGTCTTTTAAACAAAATCAAACACCCTGAGGCGTCCAAAATGTTATGGTTTTTTCCGACGAAAAAAATTTGACCAAGATCAAAAACCAATTTTGACCAAGATCAAAAACTAATCGCAGAAATAAAAGATGGCTATGTTCAAATCCTACGGAGGTTCCTGCTGTTATGCACACAAAATTTCTAGCCACTGTTATGGTTTCAGGTGTTGTCAGCAACGAAGGACATGTTATGCCACCACACTTTTTTACTCAAGTACTTCGAGTGAACTCAGCTGCATACATCGAGGTTTTGGAGACGGTAGTGAAGCCCTGGATAGACAATGTAAGCGGAGGCAGACCATACATTTTTCAACAAGACTCTGCTCCTTCACATAAAGCGATGGTGACACAAGATTGGATGGCCAAACATTTTTATGACCACATAAAACCGCACCTATGGCCACCTAGCTCCCCAGATCTTAATCCTTTGGATTATTACGTATGGGGCGTAGTTGAGCGTGAGACGAATAAGCGTCCTCATAATACCACTTCTTCGCTGAAGACTGCTATTAATGCCGTTATGGTCAATATGAACAAGGAGCATTTGATTCGGGCATGTAATCGTTTCCGGGCCCGGATCGAAGAGGTTATTGATGCTAATGGCGATTTTATTGAATAAATTTATAGCCATATATTAACTTAACGTTCTATAAAAAAATTCCTGAAACTTTTTAAATTTTGTTAAAAATACAAGCTAATTAATTTTGCTCTCAAATTGTCCTCAAATACCGTACGCACCCTGTAGATAAATTTATACTTACAATACTGTCAAAAAACGTTTCAAATGATAAAAATGCATCCGCACCAAACAGGGAACACAACTACACTGTTTCGGATATGTTATGTACATATTTGGAAACCTAGCCTCGCGCACAATTTCGCGGGGTCTTACTGTATATATATATATATATATATATATATATATATATATATATATATATATATATATATACAGTCTTCCACAAAAGTCAAGGTACAGAGAATCGGTAACTGAAAATTGTATTACTGAATCAATATTTTTATTTGAAAACCAAAAGTTATGACATGGTAATAATACGAGTTCTGTTGAATTTAAGTTTTCATAAATTTAAAGAGATTCGGCAATAATGATCATTGAAGACAATAATTTTTTGTTGGCAATGTCTCTTTTCTACTCCACAAAAGTCTTGGTACAGTTGCAGAAAATGCCCTGTTATTTGTAAAAAGGGGAATCCCCCCAAGTACATATTATCAGAGTGAGTTAACAACCGTAGGCCGCTGTCTTTAATATCGCGTCCGTATTCGTGGTGTATCTTTTATTTAATAAAATTTTTAAAAAATGAGTCGAAAGGACTTGAGTATTAAGGAGCGTGAAATAATTATTAATCTGCATTCAAATCAGAGCAAATCATATTCTGAAATAGCTGAACTAGTGTTGCGAAGTCGGTCAACCATTCAAAAAGTGATAAATCGATTTAAGAAGGAAAATAGAGTGGAAAATGTGCCCCGAACAGGTCGTCCATCTAAACTAAGTGCAAAGGACAAGAGAAAAATTTCGCGAATGGTAAAACAAGATCCATTTCTAAGCTGTAGAAAAATCTGCGATGTTCTTGGAATTAATGATAAGAAGAAGGTTAGCGCAGAAACTGTGCGTAGAGCTGTCGTAGAAGCTGGATTTTCATCTCGTACGCCTAGAAGAAAACCTCTTGTAAGTTCCATAAACAAACAAAAAAGAATAACATTTGCAAAAGCATATATTAACAAACCAATAACGTTTTGGGATAATGTTTTATTTTCGGATGAGTCTAAATTTTGTATATTTGGTGTAAATGGGCATAAGAGGGTCTGGCGAAAAGTAGGAGAAGCATTTAATCCCAAGAACACTATTAAAACAGTAAAACATGGAGGCGGTGGTGTTATGGTTTGGGGTTGCATGGCTGCTGCTGGAGTTGGGAATCTGACATTCATCGAAAATACTATGGATCAGAACTCTTATTTAGAGATTCTACGAAACAACATGAAACAAAGTGCAGCCAAATTAGGTATGCGAGAAGATTTCTTGTTTCAACAGGACAATGACCCTAAGCACACTGCGCATAAAGTTCGAATGTGGCTATTGTACAATACTCGCATGCTTGCTACACCACCTCAAAGCCCTGATTTGAACCCTATAGAGCATCTTTGGAATGAGCTTGAGACAAAAATCCGAAAAAGAGTGATATCAAGCAAGGCGCAGCTTAAGGATGTTATATTGGAGGAGTGGGCCAGAATCAGCAGCGAATTTACTAAAAATTGGTATATTCTATGCCTAAAAGACTGAAGTCAGTAATTCAGATGAAAGGATATCCGACAAAATATTAAGAAAAGTATAATTCAAATAACTATGCAAGACTATAATTACAATTTGTATCATTTTTCTTTAGGTGTACCATGACTTTTGTGGACTTCATTCATTGACTTTCCAACACATCATATGTAATAATATATTAATACGACAGAATTTTCGTTTTGTTTTACATGAATTTAAAGTGTAATGATTATAGTTGAAGTAATACCAAAAAAAATTTTATCACTATAGGTTTTTTTAAAAAAATATCAAACAATTTTCATGATATTTATCACTGTACCTTGACTTTTGTGGAAGACTGTATATATATATATATATATATATACATATAGATATATATATATATATATATATAAATATATACATATATATATATATATATATATATATATATATATATATATATATATATATAAATATATACATATATATATAAATATATACATATATATATATATATATATATATATATATATATATATATATATATATATATATATATATATATATATATATATATATAAATGAGTGAAACCTTTCTTCGCGGACACCTCTCATAAGCGGGCACCTCCCATAAACGGGCAGAATTCATACACACAAGTTTCTGGTTACGTTTTTGGTGCAATATTCCCTCCGATAAGCAGACCCTCTAATGAACGGTCGCGGACACTGCATTCATATACATTTCATCCAAAATGCCTCCCACAAGCGGACACTAAGCACTGTCATAAAATAAATTAATGGTTCCCCTTTCTGGAAACTCGGCTGCTTGATCTTTATCGTTGATTCCAATGGATTTGGTGATTCCCCTTTCCTTATATTCGGTTGCATGATGTGTGTCGTTGACTGCAATATATCTGTTCAGTCAGTGGAATTCAATGATTGATGTGCGTCGTTTATACACTGTACGAGTATCTGTGACTAGAAAATCGTTTAGGAGTATTCTCTTATTCTTGGTAAAGCTCGTGTGTTTGTTTGCTTTTTTAGGGTATTGTAAAATTATTTTACAATACCCTATTAGTTTCGCGTCCTGTCTGTCCGTCTGTCCGTCCGTCCGTCCGTGTGTCACACCACTTTTTCTCGCAAACTACATAAGCTAGAAACATAAGATTTTGTAGGTAGGTGCAAAGTGACGCCCTCTTCAAAGTTTCAACACGAAAAAAATTTATAAGGTCTTTAAGGGGGGTCTCCCCATATAGGGGAGTTGCCCCTGAAAAAAAAGTTTTCATCGCATGTAGGCAATATGGGTATCAAATGAAAGGTCTTGATGAGCACTTTTCAAAACATGTCTTAAAATGACAAATTTTGGTTCGAGGGGTGCAGGGGAAGGGGAAATGTACGGAAATTTTGTGACCCCCCCCCCCCCCCCCTCGCGATTGGACACCTTTGACCCGAAAAATCTGAAAAAAATCATGAATGTAGGCCTTTATGAGTACAACAACAACAAATACATGAGAAGTCGTAATTCACTCAACTTTGTTAATAATAGTATGATTTATCGATTTTATGTTTTCTTGAATAAAATCTTAATGGTGCCCTTAAATTTAATGAAATTCAGTACACAGATGACTATCAATAAGATTAATCTGTCCTGAAAGATTTATAAAGATAGAATGGTATTTAATGAAGTTATAGTGATTTGAATTTTCCTGTATTACTATGGAACAATATGCGTTGTATTACTATGGAAACATATCGCTATGGAACAATATGCGCTTTTTACTGACTCAGATACTACAGCTTTGCTAGGATTTGCATGAAAGTTTCAGGAATGATAGGTATCATGAATTCCTTTGAGAATTGGCTCAGCTAGCGGTATTAGTAATCGTAAAGCAAAATAGTGGCTGTTTTAAATGCGAAGATTGAATAATTTTGAGTTATTTTGCCCCAACTTCAACGTTTAAGGCGCATGCTTTGAACACTTGATTCAATTTAATAAATGACTGAAAATGAGTACCTACAATTAATACTCATAGGTGAAACAAGTCGAGGAGGCAGGAGAGAGCTCCCAGCGAAAGGGCTTTGTTACCATTCTAGGGCTCGAAAAAATAGGCCATGAATCGATGATTACAGTACAGGGGAGTGGCCGCTGAAAAAAAAAATTTCATCAAAGGTAGCCAATATGAATATCAAATGAAAGTTCTTTATAAGAGCTTTTCAAAACAGTACTTGAACTGTCAATTTTTCCTTCACAAGGGCAACAAATACCTTAGAAGTCGAAATTCGATCAACTTTGTTAATAATAGTACATTTTATAAATTTTGCTTTTTTGTCTATAAAATCAAGATGTGACCCTTAGATTTTCCAAAATCTATAATTTAAATTTTCTGAAAGTGATTGTATATGGTTCGAAAATTTCACAATAATTGAACAATAAACAGCTAAGTTACAGCCGATTGAATATTTAACAATTACAACAACATTAACACGTGATACTAGGAAGATACACGCTTGCAACGGACCGAGACACTACAAATATGTAGGAATTTTGATAAAAATTTTAGAAATTTTTAGTAATATCTATGTGTTATCATGACTCATCAAGCGACGTGGTCAAACCACTTGAAATAAATGGTATCGAGTTTAAAATTATAATAACCATAATAATTTTTTGAACTCAATTTATGGAATCTATATATTAGTCAAGTTTTGATATGCAGAATATATTGTTTGATTTACTAATTGTTTTACAATACCCTTCTGGCAGGAGCATCCTCCTGCTACTTCGACTTGTTTTTGCTTGCATTGCCGCATCATGAGCTCGCGAAGGAAAATCCTTTCTTTGAAAGAAAAAGCGAATGTTATAAATACAATCGAGAAAGAAAAACTGTCAATTCGGGATGCAGCTAAGAGGTTTTTGTTTTTCAACATGATAGAAAATGGTCAATTTTTGCAAAGAATCATATTTTTACTATGTTCAATATTGGGAAAACACAGTCTGGAAATATTTTAAAAAATAAAGAAGCTATTCGGTTACAATGGCAGTCTGGAAGAAACATAAACCAGTAGAAGAGTTTCCTTAAGCTCGGTGGTTCTCAAATAGACCAAACGTGCTTCAATTGGTTCGCAAATGCGAGAAGCCATAACATTCCGATTACAGGTGCAATCGTAAAGGCAAAGGCAAAAGAAAATGCTGAACAAGTAGGATACTCAGGATTTTCAGCGTCCAATGGGTGGCTTGAAAAATGGCATAAAAGGCACAACATAACTTTTAAGTGCATATCTGGTGAAGCTTCCGATGTAAGTCAAGAAGATATTGAACAATTTAAGTCGAAGCTACCTTCAATTGTACGTGGTTACAAGCCGGAAAATATTTACAATGCTGATGAGAGTGGGCTCTTTTTCGTGCTTTACCTGAGAAATCGCTGGCCTTGAAATTGGAGAAATGTATCGGTGGCAAACTGTCGAAAGAAAGACTCACTGTTTTATTCTGTGTCAATATGGCTGGAGAAAAAGAGAAGCTGCTTGTAATCGGCAAAGCAGCCCATCCCAGAGCTTTCAAAAATATTTGCATTAATGATTTGCCAGCACCCTGGAATTCGAATAGGAAAACTTGGATGACGCGAGACATCACGTCTGAATGGTTGCTTCAATTTGACAGAAAAATGAGGGTTCAGAACAGGAAAATTCTTTTGTTTTTGGATAATGCAGCACCTCATCCTAAAAATTTAAATCTTACCAACATAAACATCATTTTTTTACCAGCTAACACAACTGCACTATGCCAACCTTTAGATCAAGGCATTATACAGAATTTCAAGGTGCACTACAGAAACTTAATTTTAAAACACATAATATCGAAAATAGAAACCAGCAAATCAGCATCAGAACTAGCCAAATCTATAAATGTTCTTAAAGCCTTATATTTTATCAAAGCCTCGTGGGATAAAGTTGAAGCAGCAACTATAAAAAATTGCTTTCGAAAAGCGTCATTTGTAAATTCTGATACGAGTCTTTTAGAATTTGAAGCCGAAGATGAACTGCCATTGGCAACACTTTTGAGTCTATAAAATGGGATCGTTTCATTAAGGCATCAATATTTGGAGAAATATCTGAACATCAATGAAAATGTTACCACTGAAGCTGACAACATAGAAATTTCGTGCGATGACCCACTTGACAATATAAGTTTAAGTAGTTTCGAAGACGAGGTGATCGATGAAAACATCGATCCTATAAATTCATTTGATGAAGCTCTAAAGCAATTGGCACGTTTAAAACATTTCGCAAGAAATGATCATTTAGCATTTCAACACTTGAAAAATGAAGAGAATTATTTTGAGAGCGAACAGTTGAAAATAAGACAAACCAAAACTCAACAGACAAAAATTAATCAATTTTTCCAACGCATGTAACTGTTTTTTATGTTTATTCGTAATATAATTATGTATGTATATCAAAATTCTATAAAAATCATTACATCTAAGAACAAATATGTAAATAAGAAAATGAAACTATGAATTGGAACAGAATGCAGAAATTTCAGCACGCAAAAAACTTCCTTTTATTTATTATATTAACGAAGTATGCAGGTAAAATGCGCTTTCATTCGGTGCCTCCCAGCAGCGGACACCTCTTACAGCCGGACAAAAAGCTTGGAACCGTGAGTGTCCGGCTATGGGAGGTTTCACTATATATATATATATATATATATATATATATATATATATATATATATATATATATATATATATATATACATGTATGTATATATATATATATATATATATATATATATATATATATATATATATATATATATATATATATATATATATATATATATACCGACAAGTACGGTTAAACATGTTTTTTCTGAAACATAGAACTTTAGCCACATTCTGCTGAATGCATTTGTATAATCAAATCCTTGCGCTCTTCAAGGTTATTATAGTTCAGTTTGTGCTGTCCGTCAATTTTCCATAAAAAGATAGGTACCATCTCAGCTCGCCGGATCCACCAAATTTTTATTTAGAATTAATTTTCGCTTAGGAAAGCTTAGCAATATCTGAATAAAATATTCAGTTGATAAGCATCGCATAACCGAAAACGACTATTTTGCATCAGCTTTTATAAAGTAAGGAAGCGGAAATCGTGCATTAATCGTGAAGACAAACAGCTTTATCCACATGACTATTTGTTCAGCGGATTCATGGATTAAACTTTACTCGAAAATACCCGTCAACACTTATCACAAATATAGTATATTATGCAAATTTTTAACATATTGATGCATATGATTTAAAGTCAAGTTTTTTACCTGCGTCAAAAATGCATGTTCGCTATGTTCAATGTTATTTCTCATAGCTGTTACCGTTTTCTATTCTCTGCAAAATTGCAACAACATTCCATAAAGAGCATATGGGCAGATTGCCTCTACTTCATGCGTTAATAGCCGCGATTAATCCTAAGCTATTGGTTGATAGTTAAAAGTTATAAATAGACAAACGAACGGTGTAATTTGCAATGAAATATTTAAACTGGTTCCATCGCTTCAGCACTGCATTGCACTAGAACGGTTAAGTTCAACTATCTTTAGACATTATTAAGTCCTATCATAAATATAAATTATTCAAATCAGGTTTGCTTCAATTTGCCTCTTCCTCCAAGATGATCGGCCAGCAAAGAACATTATGTTGGTCGATCGAACTGATTAGCATTCTCGGCTTTCCCTGAAGCAACCTAGAAAAGCACGACGGACGAGGTAGCGCCACTGGACTATTAAGACTTGTTATAATTATTGTTATTATTTTAATAGCGAATTTTGCGTTTGGGATGATACTGTCAGACCAATTTGAAACGTTGTAAACAAGCCATTCCGGCCCATTGTAAAGCAACTGACAGTTCAGCGACCTGAATCCGGGCAACAGGATGCTCATCGTAGTATAACCAGCGACCGTATATTTAACACGTGTCTCATCTGCATAACGTATCACTACATATGTAAATTGAATTTATTGAAGTCAAAACGCTTTTAATTGCGACCGCAAAGGTTGTTATCGGCACGCGAATTAGCATTTTTGCACATATCTTTCCACTGCTACAATCAATCTTTGATGGGTGCTAAATATCCCGCCATAAAAACAAGACATCAAAAGTCAATGGCTCTGCCTGGGAAGTTTTGGTTTCTTCTTGTGGTAAAAAACTAGTGGCGCCAATGACTTAGCGGTTTTGAAAAAATATGTCATAACTCGTCAAATTAATTTTTTGAAAAGTATAAACAAAAAATGAATGGAATAAGATGTTTACCGTGTTCAAATAATGTTTATCAAAAATAAGACATTACGAAACTTTGAGTAGTGGAAAAAGGTTCTTCATGTTTTTTTTGGGTGCATATGAGTCGTTGCTAATTAAAGGGAAATAAATACTCATTGATAATCTTCCTTATTTGCTAATAGTTTTTTGCATTTTTGCTTACTAATAATGTTTCAATGATGCACTTCTCCAACGATGTTTCGCTCTGTGTATACTTACTTGTGTCCGTTTTATAAATATTCAAGATCTTTGGTCTTTTGATAACTAAATTGCCTATTTTTGTAGAAACCTTGACTTTAATTTTATGCAAAATTTCATTGACATTGAATAACCGTGACCGTACGCACTTAATTAAATATTTGAATTTAATTACTACAGGGAAATTTAATCATTAATAATCGATAACCTGGAAGGAATTCAAAAGTTGACTTTGATCCAATTGACTAAAGATTAAGTATTGAGTGAATATTATAAATGCCTGAATTCAGAATTAATACCTAGACTCCAGACCGTTTGAAAGAAAGTTTATTCAGTAGTACACTAGCCAAATAAAATTATGAATAAAAGAAGTTTATAAATAATAATTCTTTATCAAAAATATAAAACTAGTTATGTGCACGTTGTTACCATTCTCCAAATCAAATGGAACTATTGTCTGGTTATATTTATTCGTCAAATAAGGCACAATTTTAAAAAACATAAAATACATGCACAAAATGAATATAATACATACTATATCAAATGGATTTAAAAAAACAAAACACACAAAAATATTGTCTGTGTCAAGGAATTGAGGACTTTTAAATTTCCGGTAACTATCGGTAAACTTAATACAAAATAATAGGTATGGCCCCAAAATTCGTAAAATCTAGAGAAAAAATAGACAATAAGATCTGGAATCAAAAAACCAGTTCGGCAAAAAATTTCGAATGAAATGAGGGGATCCCCACGATAAAATTACTTGTTGGTAAATATTGCGGCTTATTTCCTTGTTCAGTCTTTAAAATTGAGATGGACAACATAATAGCTGTGCGCTGATAAAAGTTTAAAGTAAATCAATTTAAAGAATTATTTAGTTGCAGATGGTATGATTTCGAGCAAATTAAACAGATTGAAGGTATAATTATAACATTTTAATAATATTAGAAGGGCCGTGGATCTCAATATAGCTCCGAGATGATGGGAAAACCTACAAGTTCATTGCCACATCAATTGGACGGTCTAAAAATGTAGTTGCGAATGCTCTAAAAACGGAAAAACCCATTGCGACGAGTGTAGTACCTAAAAAATTCACCAGTGACCGACAATCGTACTCTTGCACTAGCTAAACGTGACCTGTTTAAATCATTCAGGACAATTGCAAGCAAAATTGGAAATGTAGTTTCATTACGAACCATTTAGCGGCGATTAGTAACCGCAAAAGTACTCGGTAGGATTGCCTGAAAAGTTCTTCTTCTTCTTCTCGGTAGCACTGCAGCCCCTCTCGGTCCTTCGCTTCCTGCAACAAACTGTAATGAATCGGCCCTACGCCACTGGCGATTATTAGTCAGTCGTTGAAGTTGGATGAGAAGCCAGATGGTAGCAGACGTCACTACCACACACATGACCATTAGTAGGCGACTACTACATACGCAATGCGCCACCATATTACTTCCCATCCTACGTCAGTTTTCTCTGGGAGTGAACATCAGATAGCGGAAGGTACGGGCCAGATGGCAAGATGGCGTGATGGTTTTGTGATAAAGTTTTTAATTTATTGAAGTTCTAGTGTTTTAAACCAATCAACAAAAATATTTTGGCTATTTTTCACTCATATTTCGTGGATGAAACACCGCATGTTCAACGGGACTTTGTGCGGAGACATGTAATGAATTGTCTTATGAAAAATTTTATGTGACATTCTGTGAATAGTTTTGCAGTTTAGTTGCCGGAGATAGCAAGTGTCAATTTCTTTGGCTTTCCAGCTGAGGGTATTGCATGAGGGCTCAGTTCCTCCACATAATTCGACGTGAAAATTAAGTGAGTAAAGTGTGACCACAAAGGGAGCACCTAACCTCAAATCTTTTTTTGTCAGTGCAGATCGGCTGGCGGTGGTCTTAGGCAGTTGGACGAAGGCAGCGACAACTGTTTTGAGGATGGCGTGTCAAAGAAGGTGAGATAGTTATGGAGAAATATACAGACGGATATGTATAGGTAAGCAAGTAAGTCCTACAGTGAAAGCCCGACAGTGCCCACGGCATTAATTTGACGGAATAAGGGCCAAAGCACGATATGATTTGCATACCATCTCGCCATCAATTTTAATATTTATGGACAAATTGCCCTGGTCGGCGATACTATCCGGTATAGGAGCTCAACTTTTTCATTTATTGATAATGAAGAATTTTCCATTTGTAGAATTTTTTTATCGATACCTTTCTTAGGGGCAGTGGTGATGCTAGTGGCAAATCATCATTTTGTGCTTCAATTTTTCACAGAAAACTATCATCCTCTTACGGAGGTTCCCGCCTTCTTTACACTTTGCATTGGATTGTCCCATTTGCGCTTTTTGTGTCATTGAGTGCCAATGATAATGTACTCCCGACAGTTTCAGAGCAGAGCCCCTTGCTAGATAACCGAGATGATGTTGTAGCGAACTATTTCTCTCGTTAAGGCAAAAAGCAAGGATTGCACTTTTTAATTAGGCTAAAGAAGGTTTATTGCCTGAGCGAACTAATAAATCAGTTTAATCAACCCAGTAATATTATATTGAAAATGCAGTTAGCATTGATTTACTACTAACAAACAATAACTAAAAATACCATGAGAGCAAATTAGGATCGTTCAAAATGATATTACATAGATATAA